>JAVIWB010001494.1:0-22983 GCA_031893035.1 Dermolepida albohirtum | reverse complement strand
AGCCGTGATCTACATTCAATATATACTCTTAGAGAGCATCCAATTTTAAGAAATTCTTAATGATATATGTGTCTTCAACCCTGGTGGGAAATTTATACATTTACTATTATAATAATTTAATAAAAATACGTTTTTGACTAGGTGAGATTGTTTAATTAAATTTTTGTATTTAATAAGCAGCAAAATCTAGTCGCTTTTAGAACTGAAGGGAACGTTCAGAAAATTAATGAGATTATGCGACAAGACCTTCGTCTTAGCATTCGGACGAGTGTCGATATGGTAAACACTAACAAAGAAACAGTAAGACCTATTTTGCACCATGAATTAAACATGACAAAAGTTTGTGCAAAAATGGTGCCGAATAACCTCACTCAGAAACAAGAAGACAATCGGATGAACGTTTGCTCTTACATAATGAAACGACTCACAAAAGAACTAGGCTTACTCACAAAAATAATCGAATATGATGAAACTTGGATTTTCTAGTATGAACCGGAAACAAAACGTCAATCGATGCACTAGAAGACCGCCGAATTACCAAGAAAGGAAAAAGCACGAAAATACTGATGTTTTTTTCAATATCAAGGGTGTTATCATGACTGACTGGGTACCTGAGGATTAAACCATTAATCAGAAATAATACGAAGAGTTGGGGGAAAAAGTAAGAAAGAAAAGGTCGGATTTGTGGAAGAACGACTCGTGGATTCTGCATTAGGAAAACCCACTAGCTCACTATGCTTTTTCTGTGAAGCAGTTTTTAGCGGACAATCGCACTGCTGTGCTTGATCATCCTCCGTATTTGCCAGATCTTGCACCATGTAACTTCTGCCTATTACCAAAAGTGAAAAGTGTATCAAAGGAAATACATTTTCAGTCTGCTGAATATGTAAAAGTAAAAATGACAGAGTTGTTGAAGAGGCTGACAATTGACGAGCTACAGCATTGGTTTCAGCAATGAAAGACAGGGGATAAAAGCTATATATTTATTTGCAATACATAACATTTTTTACACGAGTCTCGTTATTTAATTGCCCCACCTCGTAAAGAGTCAATTTTGAAGAGCAAAATCTGTCGACTACTTCTTTCGGGAGTTGTGCTATTTCTTCTGGGCGTAGGTATTTGTAGGTTTTTGCCGTGTGTTTGGTAGTCCTTGTCCATAAAAAGGATGATGGGCAGAGACTACAAATACACGAAAAAATGTTTTATCAAAATACAGGCACGTGAGAAAAGCACATAAGACAACCGCGAGTGTAACGTCATGCCACCAACCTACAAACACCGAGACCCAGACCAATAACACACAATACTAATCGAAGAACTACAGCAGTAACGACTTGAGAACGGTAGTAGTGAGATTGCCCAAGTTCGTCTAGAGAATAGCCCTTTTCAGGACTCAACGATATCTACACTCCTGCCTCCTCTCTTTTTTCCTGTGTATTCATATGTATATATATATATATATATATATTACTTAATTGTCCTCGTACACTCGGATTGTGAATAACTGTTATGATGTTTAGGTGCTATTACACAGGATTTTTACTGGAGGGACTTCTCTCCTAATGATATACCCTATGATGCAGTCGAAGGTATTGACGGAAAGTATATAGGACAGGTTGTCTACGAAGGACTTATATTACCAGCTACAATATATCCATATCGCAGTTCTCCTGCTGTAACTATATATTTGGAAAGAAGGGATATCAAAGAGAATATAAAGGTAAACGAATAAATCATAATAAATGCAATTTGAATTGACTCTACTAAATTTCCATTGCTAAGTCTTAAGTAGTTTTTAAATCGCTTTAAAAATTTGTCAAATTGGTTAGTAGTTTTATTAGAATATAAAATTGGTAATAAAATTTGTCGAAGACACTCAGTTATTAAGGATTTCGTAGTTATATTTGATTCACAATTCACATTAGACTACACATTGAGCGAGTATCTGCTTCTGCGTACAAATTAAAAATTATTAAAGTAAAAAATTAGAATTTGGAAATTGAAGAATTGAAAAAAAAATAGAAAAATTGAACGTTCGAAAATTTAAATTAGAAAAATAAAAATTAGAAAGTGGAAATCAAAAAACTAAAAAATAAGGAAAAGAATCTACAATTAGGAAATTACCAAATGAAACAACTTTAAAAATATTTCGACTCTTGAGCGTCGCATAAAAGATATTTTTTATATTTAAAACAAGAATTATAATCAAATAGATAAATAAATAATTTGCATTTAATGTTTCAGATTATGTGTTCGCCAGACCCGTCCAGATTCTATTGGGAACGAGTTGATTTCACAAAACCCGATGCCGGTCAATTAAAGAATGTTGTCAAAGGCGGATTCCAAGGTTATAATTTATATATAGGAAGAGTGTTTCATGAAGGCGAATGGAAAATAGGGAAAGTGATCGACCTGGACAATAAGGATTTAAAGGGATTGTGGATATGGAATAATAATAGGCAAAAAGTTCAAGTTTTTGTATTTGGTTTACTTAAATATAATTCTACTGTTTTTACATTCGATATTAGGCGAACTTAATTTTTAATATTTATCAAATATAAATTCTTTAATTATGTTGGTTTTATTATACTAATATTTTAATTTGTTTAGAATCGTATACGGCTGATTGTTTTCGATGGCATAAATAGTTTAAATATTTTCCGTAAGTTGCAAGTTGTGAGGCGGTCCAGGTGTTCTAGTTAATATGCTAATTGGAACACATGGACAAACTATCGACATTGGAGCAGAAATTATTTCATAGACTCATGTTTAATTCGAAACTTTCCAATGTGATTCGAGGATCTATTGGACATGTTTTTACACTCTTGCATAAACATTTAAACATGTTTAGTGTTCACTAGATTTTGCATATAGTGACATTGGATTGAAAAGTGAATAGAGTACCAATATGTGAGTGTTAGAAACAGTGTGTTTAAGAAAAACGCGAAGAATGGTCGAAAACAATTGCTTCTGGGAATTAAATTTTAGTGTATAGTTACGGTCAGAAGACAAAGCAAAGTACGCAAAAACTAGAGGAAGAGAAGCAAAAACAAAAAATACTCGCGTAGAAATTTGCTGATAAAGCTAACAACATTCTTGATGTTTTCCACCAGAGGTAGCTAACCAATTCATTTTAAGTCGGCTGATAGTTCAGTTGAAAGTCACTGATTTATCACGGGAAGGTTTTTCGAGATTTTCCATTCCCATTTAAGTGAATGTTGACAAACAGACGTTTTAGGTTGCGGCGTATTAATAATTTATGGTCTGCCAAAGCCTCCTGTAAGTGGTGTCAAACTGTTGGAGGATGTAAAAGCATAGATTATTATTATTAATCATAACATTAATCATTGTCAAATTCCTAGGTGTGCTACTATTTTGGATTTTACGTTATCGAAAATTTAAATATTTACTTTCGTAAAAATGTATTTAATTAATTCAATTATATTTAATGGTGAAATGCTCGTGGCTCTTATGCTTCAACCAAGTTAAATAAAACTTTTTAAAATGTTATTATGAAGAAGTATATTCCATTTTTTGTTTTGTTCTAAATGCTTTAAGCGCATTAGATATCAATTTATTTTTACTAATGTGTTTATTTAATTATGATGAATAATAATAATAAATCATAGTTTACAAGTTGTAAGGTCTAGTTGATTCAACAGAATTTTAGCTCAACCCTTAAAAAAAAAGGAGTTTCAAATTTAAAAACATTGTACTGCATGAGAATACTTATCTTGCAATATAGATTCTATTCTCAAAATTCGTATATACCTCTTCAATAAGCGCGAGGGTAAGTTAAAGCTTGCGTCGCTAATTACATTATTATTGTGTATTCATAAAATTTTTTATTAAAATGTATGTGGGTTTTCACCGAGGAGTATAGATTGATGCGTGAGGATTTAAACTTTTTCTCTCTTTTTATCTTATTTAAACTTCATCTATGTTTATTGTAAAATTATTCTAATTAAAATTTATTATAAGTAAAGCGGCACAAACATTTGTAGAAATTTCAAAGAAAGATACCGTAAAATAAGGTGAAAACCTTTACTGAATGTTTTGTTTCTCTGTCTGCTGTAGGTTAACAACCGACCTTGAGATATTCTTGTCAGTGTATATACGAAGTAAAAGTATTCGAATCTTCTTCATATAAGTATCCATACATAACAAGTCAAGATTCTTTAGTTAAAAATAATTGCAAATTTGTTATATTGTCTAGATATTCTGAGCGGATCATCTTAAAATGAGCATGATTTTTGGTTGTTTATATTTAGTGTGCGTTTTTGCTTTCCTCAATATTTGTAAGTATTTCGTAATTCTTTATTATTATATATCTCTCGCGCGTCATACAATACAATAAACGTTTTATTAAATTTCAAGTTTATAACTTTATCAATTAATTTTATGATATTTAGATGCTGTCACGCAGGATTTCTATTGGCGAGACTTTGCTTCCAATGACATACCTTACGATGCAGTCAAAAGTTATGAAGGGAAGTATATAGGACAGATTGTTTACGAAGGACATATATTGCCATCTACAATATATCCGCATCGCAGTTCACCTGCTGTAGCTATATATTTGGAAAGAAGAGACATCAAAGATAATGTAAAGGTAAACGAACACATCATAACAAATACCTTATTTGTTGTTTAATTTACGTGCAAGAAAAAATATTAAATTTTAAAAAATGGAGATCTGTAAAACTGTTAAATTATAGAATTACGAACAAATACCAATCAATTCGTAGCATTAACAAACTCTTTTTCTATTTTCTGTTAAATTTTAATTGTTTAAGGCTTTTTACTTAGTTTATAAACTCGTTTATAAATTGGCAAAATCATAATGTTAGTTACCATGTTACAGAGTTACAAAGACAGCTTAATAATAAAACTATTTGAGGTGACGTATTTTACTGCATCCTATCCAAATCTATTGTAGTTTCTATGCCTTTCTTGAGTCTTTTGGCTTTTGCATACGCCTCTTGAAGTTGGTCTTCGATATAATCCCTTTTGATTCTACGTAATCTTGGCACTGTATCATCAGCTCTTGCACTTTGAAATTCCAGATCACGTAGCTAATTGGCTCTCCCTGTCGTATACCAGACGTATCTTTACGGTGTTGATATTTACAGCTTCACTGTGTATATAAGTGTGGTTTATCCTTGTCTTCTTGACTTGCTTTTAGAACACTTGCTTTAGAGCTTCTCACATATTCTTTTCTAGTTTGTTTTTGGGTTTCTTTCTTTACCTTTTCTACACTGTTCCCAGGAATAGCAATGAAATAACAGTACGCGATCTGTACCGTTGAGAACCAAAATGTACACAGTGTACATTTTGATTCTCAACGGTACGGATCGCGTACGGAGTTTGTTTTCGTACAGGTATTTTTCGCCGTAGTTCTCCAGGTGCGAGACTGTTTAATCATGTGCTGATGATGATATTTAGATGCTGTCACAAAATGTACACAGTGTACATTTTGATTCTCAACGGTACGGATCGCGTACGGAGTTTGTTTTCGTACAGGTATTTTTCGCCGTAGTTCTCCAGGTGCGAGACTGTTTAATCATGTGCTGATGATGACAACTTAGTTGTCGAAATGCGTATACAGAATTACGAAAGTTAATGTGGAAAGGGGTTATATATCAACCTTAGTGATTAAGTTAATCAACCACAGAATCCATCAAATTCAACTCCTTATATTTACAAGTTTAATAGTAAAAGAAATACAGTAAATTATAATAAGTCGTCTTTATTTCTGAGCATTTCGTAAGGAGTATTTATTGTATTTAAATATATGAGAAAATATACGTACTATACTTTTCAAGAAAAATCTTAAAAAAATTTAATATTTTAGATTTTGTGTTCACCTGATCCTAAAAGGCTGTACTGGGAACGAGTAAATTTCACAAAATATGATACTGGCCATTTGAGGAATGCTGTAAAGGGCGGCTACCAGGGATATAATCTGTTCATAGGAAGAATGGCTCATGAGGGTGAATATAAAATAGGGAAAGTGATAGACATAGATCAAGGAGAGTTAAGAGGATTGTGGATATGGAATCAGTGCAGGCAAAAAGTGCAGCTTTTCATTTTCGATTTGCTTAAATATAATACTACGTTTTAGGCAGTTTTCTTCGAACATCTACGGAGGATTCCTTATTTTTTTTGAACTATTTTATGAACATTGACTTAACAAATAAAGAAATAAATACAAAATGCAAAATGTTTTATTTTCATTGACATATATGATACGAACATTTATTTAAACAGTAAAGCCAATAAGAAAAATTGTGTAATAGAAAAAATATAACTAATTTAAATGGTTCATAAATAAAATAGGATAGCGAGAAGGTACTCTTGTCTACCTTGCACATACGAGCCTCAATCCTCTTTTCCCAACTCCGAGAGGGACTTATCTTCTGAGCCATAAATCCTACCAAATTATATGAAATTCTACCTATATTCCTCCCTGTGCAGGAAGATAATTAGAAATCACCTTCATATTACTTTCCTAAGAATAATTTAAAGACAGAATTAGACTAATAATAACAATGTTGGAAGAGATTAGAAGCTTCGCTTAGGCTAATCCTTAACTGTGGCAGCCCAGGAATCTATTTTAGAAGTGATTAAGGTGCTGTCGAAGGCCTTGCCCTTACTATTAAGAAAACAATAAATTAAAGATTGCGTTTACATAAATGGAGGTTTTTCCGATATTTAGCATGGGAAACTAGCAGAGATAGAGAGACGATTAAATGGAGAAAGAACCGTAGTTTTACGAACTTAATTTAATGAGAGTTTTGTTATTGCTTTGGTAAAAATCCATAACTAGCTAAATATCTTCTAAAAATAATTTCTTTTGTTATTTTGTTCAATGTCTATGGCTTTGTTGTAATTGACTTTAGAAAAAATGTGTAAGGAAAAAAGTTGTAGGTCTACTTACAGTATAATCTTCTTTTTCTATTTTAGCTGTACTTTTTGAGTTATGGCACAAACACGTGCTTTTTTTGGCAAAAATTCATTAAGTTGAGCTCGTAAAACTGCAATTCTTTCACCATTTAATCGTTCCTATATCTGCTAGCTTCCGAGATTTAAACATGGGTATATTAAGAAAATAATTGATTCTAAAATTGAACCCTGCGGAACTCCGAGTTTCAGAGACCTAGCTATTGTTCTATTTTTCTAAAATTCTACAATTTGTCAATTGTCTGCAAGATACGACTTAAAGCATGTTTTGAAGATGTTATATAGATCGCGCAATTTTAATTTGTTTATTATTACATAAATAAATTTTATTACTATAAATATAACGTTTTTGTAAACAAAAAAGATATTCTTAGAATATATTGTCAATCATTTGGAGTTCAAGCATTATTATTTGTAGCTATTTTATTAATGGTGATGAACCTGAAAGTGTACTGCATAAAAATATAAAAACATTTTTTCTTCAACATATGTATTGGTCGTTGTTTATCTCTTGTACATACGATAAACCTTAACCTTGACAAAGGCTATTCCACTATATCTTATATACATATGCTATGTTAAAATAACTTCTTTAATTCGTGATTGCGGCAAATCAGGTTTGTTTTTATTGAAAATAAATGCCTAACTCTACTATGTCAGTAACACCAGTCGTATAAGACTCTAAAATGTGTATTATCTCAGTTTTGGGTCTATTTTTAATTTATATTAGTGCAATTTTAAATACAAGTAAGTACATCTTAATTTACTTTTATGGTTAAAACATTTTATATTCAAGTGCAATTGGAATTGCTTCTACATCTTGATCTTTTGCGGCAGTTCGTAGGTTATTATGTGTTATTTTACCATGAAACTTCAAGATTACAAGATTTTGTATGCATTTTTCCGTCGTTTCTTTGTGCAAATTTATCTCCCAATTTTATGAATTAATTGTTTGAATACTGTTTATTATTGATTTTATCCTATTGCATTTTTTCAATTTTTAAATGATACGTAAAAGTATTTTCCTGTAGCTATTTCAAGCAAGTGCCTATTTTATACTTATAATATTTTGAATGACTTATCATATATTATTAGATCGATTTTCATAATTAATTGTACCATGTTGATTCTTTTATAAAGGTGTCTTTCACATAAGGATCGAGGTATTGACTGATTTATAGTACAGTTGCTATCACTAAAAAGGTTTACGATCTAAATCACAAGTATTTTTTTTATAGTTTTAGGTAGAGCCGTAACGATAACAAACTAGAAATAGAACTCTTGTATGTTTAATTGAAAAAAAAAAAAACGAACAATGGTGTGCATAGTGTGTAATTCGAGTTTGTTTATATTTTCGATCTGAAAAAACTCCAATACTTCAATACTACTACCTTCTTCTTTCGCATTTTATTCAAGACATAAATATATTGAAATAGCCAACTATCGTTTATTCGAAATACTTTTCAATTCAATTTGGCAGTAATTGTTCTTGAAGTAATACTTTATTGTAACATTTTTTAAATGTTTGGTAAACTTGATCAGTGCATTGCAAATAGGTGGCAAAAAGGGTAGTTGAATGAATGCATTTGCATGGACAGAATGCATTAATATAAATTATGAGTTAATATTTGATGTATTAAAAAATGCAATACAAAATTTAAAAGTTAAAATTCGTGTTACAGTGGCCCCAAACATGGTAAACTATATATCACAATTGAAGGAATGTTATTTAATATACTTATTACTGGAGAAATTTATTTATACTATCACATGTTGAATGCGATATGTTCAATGGAACGTTGCTCAGAATTTTTTTTCTGTGTGGAACATCTAATTACTTATATGTAAGAAGAATGAAGAATTAAAAACTTTGCAAGCTTGAAAGTAGAAATTTTGAAAAATCAAACAATTTAATGTTTTTTTAAATTTCTACTTTCAGCCGTGAAAAATTTTTAATACTTCGTGCTGGCGAAGACTTTACTTATATCAAAACATACGAAAATAAGGAAAGGAAACAAACTTCCTTGTTGGCCAATTTCCTAATTGGTGATGGATTAGTATTCGCTTTATTTTCTTAAGAGTTTTCGAAAAGACCGTTGTGGATGAGCTGATTGTTGATCTTAATAAGCATAAAATTTTTAAATTTTAGTGATTGTATAATAGCCGTACTAAATATAACTGTAGATATAGTCTGTAAAATCGATGTAGGAATTTTTTTATTTTTCTAATGAACTATTTAAATATCTTTGACATTATCGATCATATCTTGTTATCAGTTGTACACGTGCACAGCCAGAAGTTGGGGAAGAAAATATTTTATATTCAACATAAGCTCATATTATGTCAACACACGTAATCCAAAAACAACAAAGTTTAGATCTAAACAATCAGATCATTATATTTGTACGAGGATAGTTTGACAAGTATTGAGAATGTCACATAGGTGGCGGTCTAATTGGTAAAACAAATGCACTGTAATTTAGGTTGGCTATTTATATGTTCACATTCCGATATTTAGATAAATCGGTTGATTAGTTTATTTTTGACAGTTGATTGAAAAAGAAGCAACACGTTGTTTTGTTAAAATGGGAAAAGCAGAGTATCGTGCTCCGATTAAATACTTCGTAAGTAAGGGTATGAAAGCTACCGAAATAAAAGATGAGTTACGGGAAACATTAGGTGAATCTGCTCCATCATCCGCCACAATAAGTAGATGGATAAATGAATTTAAACGTGGTAGAACAAGCTGTGTTGATGAAGCGCCCTCTGGAGCACGCAAAATGGTGACTTTTAAGGAAATGATTATAAAAATTCATAATATTATTACGCAAGATCGACGACTCAACGTGAGAGAGATAGCAGACATGGTAAACATTCCAACAGAACGCGTACACCACATTTTAACGAAAGAATTGGGCCTTTCCAAGCTTTTGGCAAGATGGGTGCCGCGATTGCTTACGACTGCTCAAAAATTCACTCGTTTGCGCATTTCCAATGAGTGTTTGGCCCTTTATAAGCGGAATCCGGTTAATTTTTGTAGGTGATTTGTTACTTGCGATGAAACTTGGATACACTACAGTACCCCCTAAACTAAACAACAGTCGAAATAATGGGTCGAACGTGATTCTGCACCTTCAAAGAAAGCGAAAACCACTTTATCGGCAAACAAGGTGATGGCATCAATTTTTTGGGATTCAAAGGGCATTTTGCTCATTGATTACCTTCAGAAAGGTGCCACAATAAACGGACGATATTATGCCGAATTTCTACAAAAATTAAATGTTGAGATTCGTGCTAAACGGCCAGGAATGGCAAAGAAAAAGATTCTGTTTCACCAAGACAACGCTTCCTCGCATACCAGAACAGTTGCGATGTCAAAAATCCACGAGTTGCATTTCGAATTAGTGCCGCATGCGCCTTTTTTGTCGAATCTAGCCCCTTCCGACTTCCACCTTTTTCCAAAATTGAAAGCGGCACTAGGTGGAAAGAAATTTTCGTCTAACGACGAGCCTATCATCTTCGTAAATGTGTATTTTGCAAGCCTTCCGGAATCGCATTTTAGAGATGGCATAAAGGCATTGGAGCATCGTTGGAATAAACGTATTGCTCTTTTAGGAGAGTATATTGAAAAATAAAAATGATTATGTATTTAAAAAATTCCTTTTTCTCTTCCATTCTCACTACTTGTCAACTACCCTCGTATATAACTTTATTCGGAAAATAATGTTTTTCTACTACTATTTTATGAGTGAGACATGCTCTGACTGTTAGTTTTGTCTACATACCATTATTATAAAGACCGTTCTATATGAATACGACAGATATACATACTTTCTTGTATATAGAAAACCTTTTTGTGGTACCTATTGTATATATATATATATATATATATATATATATATATATATATATATATATATATATATATATATATATATTAGTAAGGACTGTATAATCGACCGTACTTTTAATATCGTAAACGCACCTATTTTAAGGTGTATCGGTCTGTTGATTAAAGACTCAAACAATTTTAGTTTTCAATACTCTATATTTCGCTGCCAAAACCTTTGCAGCTTCCTCAGGAGTGTGAGACTAAAAGGAGTCATACACTGGCTGACTCAAAATAATTGTGTAAATAACTCTCAATTCTAATTTTAAAATACATTGTAAAATAAAATGAAACTCAACTCAGCAAAATTAGTTTAACCTGTTTTGTCCGTCCGTAAAACAACACAGTTTCAGTGTCATAGTGTAAAAAATTTAGTTATTCATTAAATTACATGATCTAAATTTAACCAAAAATATTACATAATTCACAAATGAAAATCTGTATTTTAATATCTGCCCTCATAATATTTAGGAGCCATTAACCAAGACTTTTATTGGAGAGACTTTATATCCACTGACATGCCATTGGATGCCCTAGAAGGTGATGAAGGAAAGTATATAGGTCAAGTCGTTTACAAAAATTACATATTACCAGCAACAATCTATCCGCATCGGTATTTTCCAGCTGTGGCCCTTTATGGAGAAAGAATTGATGTTAAAGACAACATAAAGGTAAATAAATTTTAATCAGTGATAATTTATCTAAGCTTTTATGCGATTGTGTGCGTGTCTACTATGATAGTATAAGGTACAACTTTTCCATAGTGAGAAACTCTAAAGGCAATATTCTGATGAATTTCATCTTTATTTTTTTGTATAGTACGCTTGACGATTCATTTAGGTTATATATTCTTGAAGTATACATACATATGTAATAATTCCGTTTTTGTCTAAAAAGTCCAATATTTATTTTTTTAGATTAACCTGAGAACTTTCTTTTAGCTTTTAACGTGATTTCAAGCGAAAAGCTGTTTGAATTCATCACTTCGAGCATTTCTCCTCATTATGTAACTGAGATACGAATTTTTCCATCAATTTTCTTCAATAGAATAAAACGTCGAAATAACAGGCATAACTTTTTCAACATTTACTTAACCATTAATCGAAAACAAATCGATTAATAAAGTCAAAATAGTAACGTAAGTCCAATGCCAGTTTTTGTAGTGATCTTGATGCACCCGGTAAATTGGGGGTTCCTTTATCTGGAACGGAAACATTTTTAAGCCCTTATATATTTTTTTATTTTCCTCATACATTACACATGATGTTCGCTAAAAGTTTCGTGACACTAGCCGCGCCTTTACGAGTACTAAACATTAAATTTGCGCCAAGAGGGAACTCGCTTCTCAAAAAAAAAGTCGCTTGCCTATGTCTCTTCTATTATCTCATAAATGGCGCTGCGGTATGTTAATAAAACAGTGATAAGTACTTGTCTCAGTCGCTTTGATGTTCATTATCTGTCATTCATAAATAATTTTCGATGTTTCAGCTAAAGCGTTCAGCCATGCCATCTCACTGAAGATAGAGAGTAGTCCATCTTATTTTGGTGATACACAATAATTCGCAAACCTTTTCAAATACTGCAGATTCAAAGTTTCTTTTTTGGTCTGAATGTAGCTCTCGTAGAATCTTCAGAACATATTAAACACTACAGCTTCAGCGATCGTGTATTTCTTGGTTAGGCAAAGCTTAGGTCTTTTATAGTCGGAAATGGTTCAAAGAGCGTCTTTCTTGGTAGAACTGTAGCTCAGGTGGAACCCAAAATCTTCAGAACGTACGGGACATCTGAGTTTCAAAGATCGTGAATGTTTTTTGGTTAGGCAAGAGTAGATTTTTGACCATTCTTAAGATAATCCAATGCCATGATAATGTAACGATTTCTAGGCCGATTGGCGAAAATAGTTTAGCAATAACCTCCGCGATTTTTTCAAACGGTACATCCACTAGAAGTGTGTCTTTGATTTTGCCTCTTTGATCTCTTTCTTGCTTATGTTAATCTTTTTACACAATCCCGACATTATAATCAGTAGGAGCGTCCCCTGTAATTATTTTTATTTATTTTCAATATTTTGAAAAAAGAATATTTCAATTTTTAATACATTTTGCATTTAATGTTTTAGATTTTATGTACTCCTGACCCAAGCAAATTCTATTGGAAAACAGTAAATTTGTCGATACCAGACATAGGTCAATTGAAAGACGTGGTCAAGGGTGGATACCAAAATGAAATAAATCTACTAATAGGAAGAGCAAATCACGACGGAGAATGGAAAATTGGGAAAGTAAACGACATAAGCACGGAATACAAAGGGCTTTGGTTATGGGATCAAAATGGAAAAAAAGTTCAGAAACTCGTTTTTGAAATTTTAAAATACAATTCAACTACAGTTGCCTCTCATTGTTCTAACAGCGTTAGACACGTGAGTTAGGTTTATCAATAATGATAATAAATACCTATTTTTGAATGAATTGAAGCAATTGTTTTATTACCCGATACTCTGCCAAACTTTCCCGACTAAATATATACATATTTGTATGTGTACGACTCAGATAGAGAACAAACTTTTTTGAATTTTCAAATTTGCTTCAGAGCTATTTCATCTTGGCTTTTGGGTTGGATTCGCGTTTTCGATACTCCTGTTGTCGACGTTTCATATTTACTTGCATGAGATATCCTCAGGATTAAACTGCGGCTTAAAATTGTTTATATTAAATTATTAAAAGCGCCCACTAGTATACACTGTTACTGCTACAACGGAATAGTAAGGAAACTGCTCTGTCTTTTAATGTGTTATAGTAGGCGTGAAGAATTGTGCAAGAATAGAAAGTTTTATTGTAAGTTAGCTAAGATTCCGGAAATTATGTAGAAGCCATTTCAGTCATGAATGTGTTCGACGTAATATAAGTTTTAAATATGAATAATGTTTAATAGTTATTCAATGAAATTCGTAACGGAACGTGGCCGAATGGATGTTTAAAGAAAGGTACGGTCAGGATTTCTCCTCCAATAAAGTTTTGTTGAATGATCGATCTATCTATTAAATATTACTCGGTAAAGTAATTTACTTCTAAACCTATGACAGTATTGTGCAAATTATGAATAGAATGAAACATGATTTATATATAAAAGATATAATGGATGATAAATTATATTATAACAAAATAATGAATTAATGAATTAAAGTAAACACCTTTATAGTTGCTGTTTTGATTAGAACGAACAGTAAAGTACACATTAAAGATCAGAATTCTTTTTCTCAAATATAAGCAAGGTTTCTAGCATATCTTTTGCATAAAAGATCAAGATTAACATCGCAAAAACTATAATACCTCATTGTTAGATATGTAAATTATAATAAAGCTGAGAATTATATTATTTTCTGCTATTCCATCGTTAATTAAATACACAGAAATTAATTATAAATTTCTGCGCTGAGGAAGGACTCGAACCTCTATCTGCCGTTTTGTAGACGACTGCTTTATCAATTAAGCCACCAGGTAGTGTAACTTCGAATTCTTTAACACGCCATAAATCGCATTATGGAACAGATCTAATATTTATTTAAAACCCGCAGTTCGGTTATCATGATGTCAATAATTATATATAACATATAATTAAGGTTTCACGATGGAAAATTTTAATGAAAATTATATTATTTTCTGCTATTCCATCGTTAATTAAATACAACGAAATTAATTAAAAATTTCTGCCCTGGAGAAGGACTCGAACCTCTATCTGCCGTTTTCTAGACGATTGCTTTACCAATTAAGCCATCAGGTAGTATAACTTTAGTAGAAGAAATAGAGGGAGTAATAGTAAAGATAAAATTGGGTAAAACTCAAGCATTCAACGATATCACATTAGATATGATTAAATAAATGAAAGAAGAGGGGAAAGCAGCCCTAGGAAACAAATATAATAAATATGATAGTTATAGAAAAAAGTATCAAAAGAATGGAGTAAGTGTTACAATAACCACTATATAAAAAGGGTGACAGAAGAGACTGCTCTAACCAAAAAGGTATAACACTGACGGACGTTCCAGCTAAATTATTAAAATATTAAATAGAAAGGAGAATAAAAGACAAAAATAGAGAACATATTGGAAAAAACACAATATGGATTGCATATAGGACACAATCTTCCAGAGTCCATAAATAAAAATAAATTCATATATGCATTGATATAGTCAAAGCAATGTATAAAGGTTTACAAACACATAAACATTGTAAGAACCCAAAATGAAGAGTCTCGTGAATTTGCATGTGAAGGCTCTAAATAAGGATGTGTTGTAAGTGTAATACTATTTTCATGTGTAGTAGATGAGGCGATAAAGAAGGATAAAATATAGTTAAAGAGAGAATTAGTGTAAAATGATAATCAATATATGTTTTTAAACAAATTAAAGCACTTGTTTTATTACCTGGTATTTTGTTAAACTTTATCGGCCAAATATGTGTAACTTAGAAACATAACAGGAAATTAATAATAAATTTTCTGTATTGGACCAGGATTCGAACCCGTTTCTACTGTTCTCTAGACGGTTGCTCTAACTAATTAAGCTACTAAACAGTACAGGTTCGAGTCTCTTAATGCCATTAATTACATTATGGAAAAAATCTAATTGTTTTAACGCACAGACAGATTTTTATGTCTACAATCATAAATAAATAAATATATAGGTAAGGCCTTAACGATGAGAAAGTAATAAAAATCAATGTTCCATGCTATTATATGACAGAAAATATTAAAAAAATTTCTACGTTGGGCTAGAGTACGAAACTGTATCTGCTGTTCTCTAGACGGTTACTGTAACTAATTAAATTATCAAATTTTTAGTGTAAGACATCTTCTCCTTTTTAAAAGGAAGACACGAAATGACATATCAACGTTTACTTTGATGACCAAAAGACCATTCTTAAAACCTACCCAAAATTTATATGCAAATAGAATTTGACAGTAAGTATAACCACTGGATCGCATTTCCAACGTTTGAAGAACTGGAAATAATATGTAACAGGCCTTACTAGACTCTTTAGAATATGAGAAAAATTACAAAATGAAGTAAATGAAGGTAAGCAATAAACGAAGGCAATAGAAGGTAATTGTGTAAATTGTCTTCTGGTTTTAATCTTTAATCACTGTACAAACATTAAAATGTTTGGATTAGCAGTTCCCATTACTTGTGTCGATGGATGAATTATATTTAAGTAAATCGAAACTATCGAGTCTTATTCTTTTATATTCTTTAGTCCATATCCAAATCCCTTTCTGTGGTTTCTGTATATCGTAAACCTTCCCAATTTTCCACTCTTTATCATAAAAGGCTCTTCCCACAAACATGTTCTCGTCGTCTTGATAGCCGGCTTTCACCACATTATCCATTTGACTATCATTTGGCATCGAGAAGTTTACTGGCTCCCAATAGAATTTGCTTGAATCAGGCGCACATAAAATCTGAAATATTTATTTGTGTTAAAATAAATAATTTTAAAATCCAGAATTATGATTTTTTCGTTTAAGAGTAGAAAATACAAGTTCAAATAATTGTTTATAATACTATAGCTCGATATTCATTTACCTTTATGTTCTGCTTAACGTATTCAACATTCCAATACACTGTAATGGCAGCAGTAGTAAGATGTGGAAATATCATGGCCGGCATTATAAATCCATTAACAACTACCTGTCCTATGTACCTTCCATTTTTCTCTTCTACTGCATCATACGGTATGTAGCCGGGAACAAAATCTCTCCAATAAAAATCTTGAATGACTCCATCTACAAATGGAAAAAATATTTTATGTATAATAATAAAAAAAGTTTTTATCAAATGAATGAATGTAATCCGGCACTGATATTATACAAAATCAACAACAAAAGATTTTTAATATAGCTCAATCGCCAATATAAGCCTATTCAAGCCTACACTGTAGTCTAAAACTTCCAAATTATGGCAGTGTAAATAGCTTGCTAAATTGACTTCGCCAAAAACAAAATAATGGGCAATATTTTTATGTTATAATCTTGGTCGTGAATTTAATATTGATGAGTGGCTAGCAAGAAATTGCTTCCCAACTATAATCTATTTTTAAATTAGTAGATGTTAAATGAAAAAGTCACATTTACGCTGTAAAGATTATCAGATAAATCATTACATCATTTTGGCAGTAAATTTGAATATAATATAATATTGACACTATCAGTTTTCCTTTATCTATTATACCCAAAACGTTTAATACTACAGAGTACGTTACTTCTCTTTTAATAATAAATAAAGCCGTGTTCAAATTAAAAATTGATTACATTAAACAGAAAAAGGTTATCGATTAAAGGTAATGATAATATATTAATCAATCTTTCAATTTGTTTGCAAAATAGTGTGTACACATAATCTTAATACGTGGTTGATTTGTCAAAATAAAATAAAATGTATACATTTTACACTTGTAAGTAAATAAATAAAATGTCACATATAGATAAAGAAATTATAGGACTTTTTAGACACTGATTATTTACAAAAAGTGAACTAAATAAACAATATCTACTCTAAGTCTGAACTATTTGAAAAAATATCACTGTCACTACTGGCAGCAGCAGAAATAATGAATGGTTCAATCAGATTATCTACAATTTCATATTTTTGATTCTTTAATTATATGCTTAATACAAATTTTCTATTTAATATTTTTTACAATTTCTATAGCTTGGAATAAAAGTTCTTTCACTTCTCTTAGTTGCGTATTGTTGTATTGTTCTTGATTGCTACGTCATTTTGTTTGCCCATATGAATTCTACTGGATTTAAGATGGCAATCTTAATATAATTTTATAGTTTTATTGCTTTTCAAAATATTCCCTTTGAAAATCAATGCACTTTTGCATTCGTTTAAACCAATCCGAAAAGCATTGCTGCCACTGTGAAGGCGGTCTCCATAATATGAGTTTTGAATACCTCAACTGCTTCTTCCGGCGTAGACGTTGACGACGAAGTTTATTCTTCACATGGGAGAACAAAAAGAAATCACAAGGTGCTAGATCAGGGCTGTACAGCGGATGGCTCATCAATTCAATGTTTTATTCGGTCAAATATTCAATGGTTTGAACTGACCTGTGAGAGCTCGCATTGTCATGGTGGAGAATGATCTGTCGTTTTCGGTTTGTTTTCCATATTTCTTCAAAAATTTTTGGCAACAAACTCCCTAAAGGCACCGTTGCAACGTAAACGAAAAAACCGGCGACCATTTGTTTTAGTGTGTTTCGAGCGCGAACAACTTTTGTTAGTTTTGGCTCATCTTGGAATACCCACACAGTCGACTGCTGTTTACTATCGATCTCATAGGTATAGATCCAAGATTCATCACTTCTGACGACTTTATATGTGTTCTTTGAAGTACCAACATTGTATTTTTTGTGCATTTCTTGGCACCAATCGACACGAGTTCTTTTTTGAGCAGTTGTTAAATTATGTGGTATCCAAAGTGAACATAGCTTCTTAACGGCTAAATGTTCATGCAGTATCTTATGCACGCTGGTCTTACCAATATCTAGAGATGCCTCGATCTCGTGGTATGTCACATGACGGTCTTACATTATTAATTCAGACACTGTATTAATATTTTCCGATGCAACAAAATTTGTGGGACGACCTTAATGAAATTCATCGTCCAAAGAATGCGGTCCAAGTTTGAATTCACTATACCAAAGATATATAATATGTACTGTAATTTTTGATGGTGCTTTATCACCATATAAAGAATTCAGCTCGTTGATGCATTTTTGTTGAGATAATCCACACCGAAAGTTATGAAAACTAATTTCGAGAAAATGTTCGCGAGTTAATTCGATTTTTTTGCTGACATAAAATTTTCAATTTACTGTCAACAATAGAAATAGCGACCGGATAATAAAACTGTCAAGGTAAATATATTGTCAAAAATGACAAACTTCTCGATGCAATCAATCGATCGAAGGCAACACTACCAGTGTTGCCAATTCCCGAAATATAAGCGGCTACCCTCGTATCAATATTAATCATTGTTGTATATTTACTAGATTACCACAACCTTCAAATTAAAAACATATAAAAATATGTGACTCCATTTAAAACAATGAAGTATGCACCTAAATCCTGGAAGTTTACATACGAGTGTAACAATGACGAACATATTTTATTCCAAACTGTTCAACTCAAATGAGAACTTTCAGCAAGACATTTTTAATGTTATGTGGCTTATTCCGTAGCAAAAGATACTAAAAAAAGTGAAACACAAAACTTACCGTTTGCTTTCATAAATTTCGTGCACGTTAGAAATAGAAATACTAGTACTTGATGTACTTTCATTTTGCAATGGGAAATAAGCTCTTCTTGATACACCGCTTGTTGGTTTATAAACTGAACGAATCTTGAATTCTAAGCAAATTTATATGTTTGCGTTATTTAAGTAAGATAATTTATATATTACTTACAATTTACACACAAATATCATTTGAATATTATCTGATTATTTTTTATTTATATCAGGAAAAATATACTGAGGACAAAGAGTTACTTGTAAAAAACAAGGAGAAAGAGCAAACATGTTTATGGAAAAATGTTTAAGCGAACAAAGGAAAGCAATTAATAGTAATAGGCTATAAGAGTGAAAAAAATAAATTATCGAATAGGTTCAACGAGGTACGCTTAGAAATATAAAATGCAAGAACTGTATAGAATAATATTTGATAATAAAATGTACAAACACAAGTTTTTAAATTTCTAACACTACTAAACTGTCTAATAGGATATTTTAATTCTATATATGTAAAATTTTGATGTTAGGATCAAAATTACATATATTTAAATTCTAACAAATATTTTGCGTAATGTAAATGTATTATGTTGTTATTAAAAAATCTTATATTCTTTGATTCTAGTGTTGAAAAAAATGGCCATGTTTGGCGTACATAGAATTTTTGGCAACTCTCACTGTTAAGGACTTTAAGTATTGCTCATAATTTATATTTAGTTTTATTAATTTTTTCATATGCATATTTTTTTATGTTTATTCTATTGATTTATTAAAATGTAAATATCTAAATATCTATGTTTATTCTATTGATTTATTAAAATGTAAATATCTAAAGTGACAATATTTAACCGAATAGGTCCGTAACACTTTTGCGTAACACTAATTTGCAACGTGTTACACCATTTCAGCTACAGGGTTTTTAATTGATTGATAAACAAGAAAACAATATGGATGCCATAATGAAATGTATATTGAACAAAGACGTAAAGTAAAACTTTACATTACATGGCGATATTCAACAGAGACAGATGACATTTTGATCAATAAATCCTATTTATGGTATATATATAGACTGTGACCCATATATACGTATATATATATATATATATATACGTATATAAGGGTCATAGTCTTTCCTACAAAAAAATTATATATGTAATAGTACTTAACGAAATCACTGAAGGTTATATATACTCCTTCTCACATTTATTTTTATGTTCTGTATACGTATTTCGACAACTATGTTGTCAACATCAGTAGATAATTAAACAGTGTCGCACCTGGAAAACTACGGCAAAAATACCCGTACGAAAAAATATTCCGCACACGATCTGTACCGTTGAAAGCCAAAACGCACACTCAACGGTACAGATCGTGTACGGAATGTGTTTTCGGTTTCCCTTACATACAATATGGACAAATGTTACTGCCGACCAGTATGTGGTCGTTAATTTACCTATAATAAGAAAAATAAATATAATTACTATATAAAATACATCATAATATACGTAAAACACTTAACAATATACATGAAACGGATAATATACATAAAATACATGTTAATTAGAATAAAACATTTTAATTGTAATATTGTTAAGTGGAAGTTGCAAAAATTCTATGTAGGCGAAACAGATCGTTCTTTCAAAACTAGAATCAAAGAAAACAGGTTTCTTTCATAACAACAAAATAGATTCACATTTCCCAAAATATTAGCTAGGATTTGAAATATGATTGCGATCCTAACTTCAAAAGTTAGCATATACAGAATAAAAATAACCTATTAAACAAACTAGAAATGTTAGAAATTAATAAATTCAAAAGGACAGACCTATTAGTTAGTAATAAATTAGAGGTATCTAACACTCCACTTTTAAACTTATCCAATGTGAGCATAGACCATCCTCATTATATCTCTTATACGAATAATTTAAAAAGTATCTAATCTCCAAGTATCTGAGTTTTTAGTATTATATACTTGACAAGGCCACTTTGCGTGTAAAACGTGTCGTAATTTGCTTTCTATACATTTTGAAAATTCAAACATGTATTTTATTTTAAGTTTTATTAAATGAAATTCCAACAATTAACGACCAACTCCAGCACAACAAAATTTTATATTTGAAAATTCTTTAAAGTATTATTTTAAAATAGTAAGTACTAGGTACATAAGCACACTAATGATGTGAGTCAAGTGCCAGGAAACAATAGTTACAGTGACTTTGTGAAAACACACTTTTAATATCACAAATAATAGTCACGAAAGGATTACCTAATGAGAATTTCGAAAAAGTACGTTAAAAAATATTAATAAGCACGAAGTAATTAAAAAGTAGTATGCGATTTGTATCAGGTTGGCTCATCAGTTTGCAGCGTTTTTGGACTTTATCCATAGAAGGCATTGAGTTTTATCTTTGCCTGGTGTACCAACAATAATCTGCCCTAAATATTGAAAAATGTTATTCAGTTTTTTATACACGAAAATTGAATAGGATTGAGTACTTACGAGGGAGCGTTTTTATATTCGCGGAATGAGCGGGTTGTAGAGGGGTGAGTAGGCGCATTGGGGGCGTGGCTTGTGCAGCGACTCATGATTAGTATAAATACGAAGTTTCATTGTTATTAGGCAGTTAGTCCTTGAGCTATCGTCAACCAAGTAACATAATCAGGAGTGAAAAGTGAAATATGGAAAAAATCGAATATCGTGCTGTTATAAAGTTCCTTACTAGGCAAGGAAAATCAGTCGCGACCATAATGAATGAGATGTCATTGGTTTACGGCGACTCTTGTCCAGGAAAAACCATGGTGTACAAGTGGCATAGTTTATTTAAACAAGGAAGGGAATCCCTTGAAGACGACCCGAGGCCGGGCAGGAGCATTGAGGTGACCACGCCAGCACTTATCCAAAAATTTGAACAAATTGTACTCGAAGATGCTCGACTAAAGAAGAAACAACTCGCAGAAATGGTTGGAGCATCCGATACAACAATTTTTAAAATCCTACACGATCATCTCGGCATGTCTAAGGTCAGCGCAAGATGGGTGCCGAGAATGCTCACGCCGCCGCAAAAACAACAGCGCGTAGAGCATTCGCGTGCATTTTTGGACCTCTGTAATGAAGACAAGGATGGTGTATTGAGTGGAATTGTTACTGGAGACGAAACTAGGGTTCATCATTATGAACCTGAGTCCAAACAAGACTCCATGCAGTGGCATAAAAAGGGCACAGCACCTCCCAAGAAATTTAAAGTGTCACAATCAGCTGGGAAACACATGGCAACGGTATTTTGGGACTCGGAAGGAATATTGTTGATTGATTATAAAGATAAAGGTGTTTCTATAACCGGAGAATATTACGCTTCAATATTAGAGCGACTAAAAGAAGCTATTAAAGAGAAAAGACGGGGAAAATTGACAAAAGGTGTTCTGCTTTTGCACGACAACGCGCCCGTCCACAAGAGCCGCGTTGCGTTAGCTGCCCTGCATAAGGTGGGCTTCGAAATTGTGAATCACCCACCCTACAGGCCAGACCTGGCCCCGAGTGATTATTACCTGTTTCCGAAAATGAAAAAAGAGCTGCGGGGTAAAAAATTTACTGCCGATGATGAAGTCAAGGAGGCAGTTTCGGCGTATTTTGCAGATAAAGAGAAATCATTTTTTTATGAGGGTATAAATAAATTAATTGAAAGATGTGAAAAATGTATCCGCGTTGCAGGTGAATATATTGAAAAAGAAAAATAATTTGGTTTTTTTATTTCCACCCCTTGTCCCCCATTCCGCGAATATAAAAACGCTCCCTCGTATATCATATTGATAACGTGTTAGTTTCGCATGTGGATTCTAT
>JAVIWB010001493.1:0-22400 GCA_031893035.1 Dermolepida albohirtum | reverse complement strand
TTTGGGTCTTAAGTTGTATTGATGAAAAAGTATTCGTCGTATTAACTAACCCAGGCCGTTTTTTAGTAAGAGCTTGCTTCGAATTGTCAAGTTGTTCACGATACTTGAATGAATTGATCATCTGATTATTCGGAAGCAGATCGTAGTAGACTACGCTCTTGAAATCCCACTAAATATACATTACTTTCTTTCGATAGAGGCCAATCTTTAACGATGTGTGTGTGGGGGGGGGGGTGTCCTTTAAGCAGTTCTGCGGAGTATAATGTTGATATAGAGAATACATTCTTACCTCTACTCATCGTATTCTTAAGGAAAGTTGTTCCTTGTTCCCTTTAATAAGCTGATTGCGAATGAGTATGCTCTATATCCGGTGGCATTCATTAAGATTATGTAGAGCGCACGCATCAGCACGACTGACGTATTCGTTAGCCTGATGATGTCTTTGAACTGTTAACATGCAGCACTCAGCGACGTCCAAAATCTCACACAGCGTAAAATGTAGTTTTTATCCACTAGTCATATTGTGTCTGTGTCAATTGATACGAAGTTGAATTTGATGGAGCCTGTGGTTGATTAACTTAATCACTAAGGTTGATATATAACCCCTTTCCACATTAACTTTTGTAATTCTGTATACGCATTTCGACAACCAAGTTGTCATCATCGGCAGATAACCGCAAAGTGCCGCACCTGGTAAACCACGGCAAAAATTGCGTCAAAACAAACTCCGTACGCGATCCACACCGTTGAGAACGCGGTGTGGAAAGGGGTTATATATCAACCCTAGTGATTCAGTTAATACGGCCGTCCGGAGTGCTCGTGGTTTTTAAGTTCAAACTCGCCGATTTCTGCTAAACCGGGCATTCCAAATTTGCAGGCCACGATCGGTAACTTCAGTTTCACCGTACATATTGCATATCTTCTTTTTTGGCTATTTCAGTCGCGTTATTCTTTTCTGGAAATATTACAGCATGATATGCCGAAAGTGTTCATTTTCTTTCTCTATTTTCACTCTGCGGACAGTCACGAGCTGGATTTGTTAAGTTGAAGAAACTACACTAAAATGCATACGAAAGATACGAATGGACTTACGTAACAGCCCAATATATTTAGAGCGTCCAATTTCAAAGACCTTGAAGTTTTATTCGATTCTCACCTAAGCTTTATTAAGCAAATAAGCATCCTAACCACATTAGTTCCAGATGTCTGGGGTTCTTTATTCGGTTATACAAGGGCTTAAATAACCTGCACACTTTGAAGATTCTCTATTGCTTTCTTGTCCGGTTCAAAATGAAATACGCTTCAATAGTATGGTACTGGCATCATACGATATGTAAAAATCCAATAGTAGAGAGGCTCAAGGTGTCGAATTCAACTACTAACTATTCACAACCAATTAATACGACTTGGTTTTATTAGTCGCCCTGATATTTAGGTACCCCACAATTTAAGCGAACGCAATTTGTTGGACCGTTTTTCCACGTGCGATTTATTACTTAAACGAAGACTAGCCTTTTTTGGAAGTGTATGAGAAACGGATCGTTTACAACAACGTAGAGCAAAAACGATCGTGGAGTTATTGCAATGAACCGCCATCAACCGTCACAAAAATCAATATTCATGCACGGAAAGTTATGCTCTATTGCTGGTGGGATTGGAAGACCATTATTTATTATGAGCTGTGCCGCGTGACTAATCAACTTTGATATTGTAATCGGTCGGATAATTTGAAGGAAGCAATTGGACACACGCCCAGAATTGACCACTCGAAAAGCAGTGGCCTTTCGCCAGCTAGACCACGGAGAATCTTTCAACTCTGGAAAAGTGTGAACAGCACCTGGAAGAGTTTTTAGTTCTAAGCTAGGAACTTTTCTACGAGAATGGGATAATGTAACTTCCAGAAAAATGGCGAATCGTTATTAAACAAAATGGGGAATATATTATTTGATAAACCGAATGATTATAGAAATTTTTATTTTTAGTTTACCTTAAAAATCAGCAAGTACTTTCCGAACAACCCGATACATGCACGGCATTTACAGTATTTACCTGACACCTGATTTTGGTATTGATCCATACACTAATATACTAAGACCTCTATATAAACCGAAAAATCCATGATATTTAACAGTTTTCTTCACACAATCGAAGATTCCTTTGTACTTTTTCCGTTCGCCTTTCTCGTCTAACTGTAATTGTGTTTTAACGTACTCTGTCGGAAAGGTTATGCAAATTTCTATACCTCCAGTAATTCCACCTGAAAATTAAAAGCAAAAAATTACAGTCAAAATGATGTCTAAACATGCGCACGTGCTTCGGAGTATCAGTAAACAATGAAGCCTTTAAAAGCCCTCTACTGTTGTATTCCAGTTTTATATGCAAAACTTAAAAGAGAAAACACGTACTTATAACGCGACGTTAATAATTATATATAAATACAAAGGGTACTAGGAATGTTTTGCAATGCAGCTTTGTTTATTTAATTTTTTCAAAGTAATTTCCTCTACACTGAATACACCTCTCCATCCTCCGGAACTAATCTTTAAACCAGTTCTGCCAAGTTTCACTAGGGAGTAAAGTACGCTCGTTGTCCTAAGCCCACAGAAGGTCTTCATCACTGGAAAACTGCCTCGCTTTTAGATTCATTTTCACATACAGGAACAGTGCAAAGTCGCAGGGAGCAAGATCTGGACTGTGGGGAGGCTGCTCGAGAAGTTTCAATCCTGTCGTGGTCAAATATTCGGTGCAGGCTTTGGAGCATTACCGTAATGGAGGAACCAGGTGTTCATTCTTGACTTTGGCCGCAGGTTCTTCATAGATCCAATGACTTTAGGCAGGCACTGTTCAGTATACCACTTAGCTGTGACTGTCTTCTGTGTGTCCAGAATGACGCGTTCCACAATTCCACTCGATTTGAACAATATAGCTATCATTTTCTTCTTCACAGATCGGTATTTTCTGACAACTACGGGTGTGTCCTCATTATCAAAGACTCAAACTTTGTTTTGAGCTTTGGTCGGCACATCGTAATAGTACAGCCAAGTCTCGTCACCTGTCACGATGTTGTTCACATACAGAGATTGTCCCTTATTAAACGTTTTAGCATCTCCCGGCACCAAATCACGCGTCGTGTCATCTGCTCTTCAGTCAGTCGATGCGGCACCCAGAGGGAACAAAGTTTCTTCACGTGCAAATGATCCTGCAGAATCGAACGAATGCTGGTGCATTTAGGCCTGAAACACTCTCTATCTGATGGTAGGTCACTCGCTTGTCTTCGCCAAGCATTTTCCTCACAGTAGTAACGTTTTCCTCCGTAACTGACGTTCGTGGCCTTCCCGGTCCCTCAGCATCCTCCACAGTTAAATTTCTCCTTTGGAATTCTTCTATACCACCTGAATATCGTTGTGCGATATGGACAAACATCACCTAGTGCAAGAGTCATTTCTTTGAAGCTCTGGTCTATATTTAAATCACGCACGAAATTATAACTCAAAACTGCCCTTCTCTCATTTCGTGACCACGATGCCATCGCAAGCTCTTTACACTCTCACTGCTAATTAATAACTGAGCCCATTGACATGGCTTCCTACGATTCATTGTTGCGTCATATTGCAAAACTTTCCTAGTTCCCTTTGTACATATATAATCTCTTTTCAATGGGATATAAATGAAAATTGGTATTTTTTCTTGAGCCATTGTTGATTAAAATTACAGAAATTAATTACAAATTTCAACGCAAGAGGAGGAGGATTCGAGTCTACATTCGCCGTTTAATGGATTTTAATAACTATTAGATATGTTTCAATTTTAAAATGAAAATTTTATTAGCTATGAACCATGCAGAATATCTAGGTTTAGTTGACAGAGAAGAATGTTTCGGAACATGTCTATTTAAAACGTGATAAATAACAGAAAAAAAATTCCATTGCACAATCAACATCTAAAATGTTCTAATAATGACCAACGACCATGCAAAAGATCGTTGTATAAGAGAAGTATATCCGCCTGACGGAAATTATTTTTATTAAATGAAAACACAAGCTAATGCGTAGGGATTGCAGTAAACACCAAATTTATGGGAGAGATACAAAGGGTACTAGGAAAGTTTTGCAATATGACGCAACAATGAATCGTAGGAGGCAGCTTGTTGCTGCATGTTGAGACATGTTCATAAGTGCATAGTAGCCGCCGCGCCATGTCGATGGGCTCAGCTATTCATTAGCAGTGAGAGTGTAAAGTGCTTGTGATGGCATCGTGGTCACGAAATGAGATAAGGGCACTTTTGCGTTATAATTTCGTGCGTGGTTTAAACATAGACCAGTGTTTCGAAGAAATGACTCTTGCACTAGGTAATGTTTGTCCACATCGCACAACGGTATTCGGGTGGTATAGAGAATTCTAAAGGGGAAATTTAAGTGTGGAGGATGCTGAGAGACCGGGAAGGCCACGAACGTCAGTTACGGAGGAAAACGTTACTATTGTGAGGAAAATGCTTGGCTAGGACAGGCGAGTGACCTACCATCAGATAGAGAGTGTTTCAGGCCTAAATGCACCAGCATTCGTTCGATTCTGCAGGATCATTTGCACGTGAAGAAACTTTGTTCCCTCTGGGTGCCGCATCGACTGACTGAAGAGCAGATGACACGACGCGTGATTTGGTGCCGGGAGATGCTAAAAAAAAGTTTAATAAGGGACAATCTCGGTATGTGAACAACATCGTGCCAGATGACGAGACTTGGCTGTACTATTACGATGTGCCGACTAAAGCTCAAAACAAAGTTTGGGTCTTTGATGATAAGGACACACCCGTAGTTAGCAGAAAATCCCGATCTGTAAAGAAGAAAATGATAGCTGTATTTTTCAAATCGAGTGGAATTGCGGAACGCGTCGTTCTGGACACACAGAAGACAGTCACAGCTAAGTGGTATACTGAACAGTGCCTGCCTAAAGTCATTGGATCTATGAAGAACCTGCGGCCAAAGTCAAGAATGGACACCTGGTTCCTCCATCACGACAATGCTCCAGCTCACCGCGAAAAAGCCTGCACCGAATATTTGATCACGACAGGATTGAAACTTCTCGAGCATCCTCCCTACAGTCCAGGTCTTGCTCCCTGCGACTTTGCACTGTTCCCGCATGTGAAAATGAAGCTAAAAGGGAGGCGGTT
Source organism: Dermolepida albohirtum (assembly GCA_031893035.1). Taxonomy (NCBI): domain Eukaryota; kingdom Metazoa; phylum Arthropoda; class Insecta; order Coleoptera; family Scarabaeidae; genus Dermolepida; species Dermolepida albohirtum. The sequence continues at coordinate 17,233 of JAVIWB010001493.1, read as the reverse complement.
TTCCAGTGATGAGGACATTCTGAAGGTTTGGAACAACGAATGTGCTTTACTCCCTAGTGAAGCTTGGCAGAACTGGTTTAAAGATTGATTTCGGAGGATGGAGAAGTGTCTTGAGTGTTAAGGAAATTACTTTGAAAAAATTAAATAAACAAGGCTGTATTGCAAAACTTTCCTAGTACCCTTTGTACATAAAGGTGGATGGTAAGCAGTAAGATGATGTCGATAATGAACCAGAATATTTGTGACGAGTAACGCCATCTTCATGTTGAAACTTGAAACTTTTCCAACTACTCTTGTACGTTAATTATTTTGAACAGTGTATACATAAGACAAACCAATTTTTAGCAGTTTTTAAAATAACAATTAATATTGCGACTGCAAGAAATCTTGGTTTACTAACCTGCTATAATCCCTTTTAAACCCTTAACCCCACTGCCGGTCGCCGCCGCTCCATTATCTTGCATCCATGGTCGATTACCGAAAGGATTCACGAACGTCTTAAAACACCTTGGATCCATTTCTCATGTGGCAGGACCTTAACAAAGAAAATGAAAAACTTCACTAGCTGTGTACTTGAATTATAAAAGAATATATTGCGAGCACTAAAAACTAGATGCAAATAATAGTTTTATCATTGATGCTATTAAATTTTTTATTTCATCGAGAAAGATTAAAATAATCACCAAGAGTGCACAAGCGAGTATTAAAACCTCTATTGTCTAAATCTTGTAATAAGCACTGTAGTTATTTCTTAGTATAGATTCGACGAAAAACAAAACAAGGTTATTAGATATCTAAAAAGTCACTACGAATTTCTTGATTGACAACAATTAGTCTTTATAATCACTGACGTTTAATGATTTGTAGGCTTGTCAAGTTGTACATTAAAAATTACATTTGGAATAATCTAATCTACTTCGAAAGTCTACAAATTTTTATTGGTATATATTCGAGAATTTGAAATAAAATTCAATCTTTAATCCATTCTTAATATTATTATATTGGCGTTCATTTCCAAATACAGGGTGCTACTAAAAATAAGTCAGACGAATTTTGTAAATACAGACTGTCATAAATAAATGAATACTCAAAAAACGTTCGTATATCTTAATAACATTTTTAGAAAATATTGTGTGTAAATAAGTATAAAGGGTACTAGGAAAGTTTTGCAATACAGCTTTATTTAATTTTTTTAAAGTAATTTCCTCTACACTCAATACACCCCTCCATCCTCCGAAACCAATCTTCAAACCAGTTTTGCAAAGTTTCAGTAGGGAGTAAAGTACACTCGTTGTCCCAAGCTCGCAGAAGGTCCTCATCACTGGAAAACCGCCTCCCTTTTAGCTTCATTTTCACATGCGGGAACAGTGCAAAGTCGCAGGGAGCACGGTCTGGACTGTAGAGACTGTGCTAGAGGAGGTTCAATCCTGTCGTGGTCAAATATTCGGTGCAGGCTTTGCTGGAGCATTATCATGATGGAGGAACCAGGTGTCCATTCTTGACTTTGGCCGCAGGTTATTCATAGATCCAATGACTTTAGGCAGGCACTGTTTAGTATACCAATTAGCTGTGACTGTCTTCCGTGTGTCCAAAACGACGCGTTCCACAATTCCACTCGATTTGAAAAATACAGCTATCATTTTCTTCTTTACAGATCAGGATTTTCTGACAACTACGGGTGTGTCCTCATCATCAAAGACCCAAACTTTGTTTTGAGCTTGTGCGGCACATCGTAATAGTACAGCCAATTCTCGTCACCTGTCACGATGTTGTTCACATACCGATATTGTCCCTTATTAAACTTTTTTAGCATCTCCCGGTACCAAGTCACACGTTGTGTCATCTGCTCTTCAGTCAGTCGACGCGGCACCCAGAGAAAACAAAATTTCTTCACGTGCAAATGATCATGCGGAATCGAACGAATTGCTAGTGAATTTAGGCCTGAAGTACCCCTCTATCTCTTGATAGGTCACTCGCCTGTCCTCGCCAAGCATTTTCCTCACAGTCGTAACGTTTTCTTCCGTAACTGACGTTCGTGGCCTTCCCGGCCTCTCAGCATCTTCCACAGATAAATTTCCCCTTTGGAAGTCTCTATACTACCTGAAAATCCTTGTGCGATATGGACAAACATCACCTAGTGCAAGAGTCATTTCTTCGAAGCACTGGCCTATGTTTAAACCACGCACGAAATTATAATGCAAAAGTGCACTTATCTCATTTCGTGACCACGATGCCATCGCAAGCACTTTACACTCTCACTGTTAATGAATAACTGAGCCCATCGACATGGCGCGGCGTCTACTATGCACGTATGAACATGTGTCAACATGCACCAACAAGCAGCTTCCTACGATTCATTGTTGCGTCGTATTGCAAAACTTTTCTAGTACCCTTTGTAAGTAACCACTTGCAAAAAAATCAATTTTTTAACAATACTGTTTACATATTTACTCTCGTAATAATGTTCTAGGAACTAACATTGTATCGTTAAATGAAAGCGAAAATAGTTTTTGCGCAAATCTAACTTAACCCTACTAGGGTAATCTGTCCCTTATCAACGGTTATTTCGTTACCAGCTTTAGAACAGTTTGTGCGCAATATGGGTTAGTATATTACTGGATTTCAAAGCATTTAGTTTAATTATTGTGTTGTCAATCATAAAAGGCTTGTTTTTTTTAGTAGTGCCTGTAAATATATTTCTAATACTGCAAAACGATTTTTTTTAGTGAGAAAAATGCCTAACACGTTCAAGGGAAAATCAATCTGTCTCCAAAAGGATGTGACATTTGTTTCGGAAGCAGATCATGTAACAATAATTCCTCTAGAAGATCAAAGAACTGTTATTGCTGATTGGTATACAACCATTTTTTGCCGCAAGTCATCGCTGAGCTTCGAAAAACCAACCCCGAACGACGAGTCCATTCTCCACCAAGACAATGCAAGTTTTCACACAGCACGCTGTGTGCTGCACGTAAAACAATTGAATTTTTAACGCAACAAAACATCGAATTGTTGGACCATCCTCCGTACAGTCCAGACCTAAGTCCCAACGATTTCTTTACCTTTCCCAAAATCAAGACCGGACTGCGTGATCAAGGGTTCCAGTCGTCAGAAAGAGCAGTCGATGCCTTCAAAAGCGCAATTTTGACTCTGCCAACAAACGAGTGAAACAACTGCTTCCAGAATTGGTTCGAGAGCATACAAAAGTGCATTAATCATCGTGGAGAATACTTCGAAAACCAATGAAGTTTTTAGGAACTATCTACTGTTTTATTCCAGTTTTATATGCAAAACTTAAAAGACAACCTACGTATGATACGTAGAACGTGAATACGCATTAGATTTTCGAATTCAGTGGTTTCTAAGGCAGTAAATGACTCTGTCGGCGTAAATAACGCTAGGCTACACGTGTTTTAACAGATTTAGCAAATAAAAATATAAATAAATGATATAAAATAAATGTTATATATTTAATAGAAGAAGTTATAAAGTCAAATGTGAAACAGCAATAAATTTTATGCGAATTTTATAATCAAAACTTTACAACCGATCGTGGTACGTTTAGTGTTAAAATATGCAGCTCTTAGAAACGAGGTATTACTTTTGGATAAGCGGTACTTATTTCAGACAGATTATTTAATATAATGTCTTCTTTTATTACATAAATTATTTAATTATAATTTATCGTATAAACATATCTACGTTTGAATGATCGTTTCTGTACTTTTGTCTTTGAACAATCGCATGTTTCACAAGTACGATATTAATAGTTCTAAAATCTTGTAGTATCAGGAAAGCCGGATGATATTGACTGAACCTTTGGAACCGTTGACGCAACATAATGTCAAGTATAATTCAGATTCCATCCCGTACGACTGCATATTGATGTAAAAACATGTCTTAAGTATCCATACATATCTAATTATTATGCAACGATTATTTGATTTATTCCTTATCAATACCGTGTCGTTGGACAGGCAAACTGTCGCAGTATACATACAAACAGCCACTTAAAGCTGAGTATTTTTTGCATAACATATGAACTTGTGAGCATGAGATTATTACGATAAAAAAAGCCTTGAATATACATTCGATGCTCAGATTATCGTCAATTCTTACGTAATTCACAATCGCTAATTGACAAATAAATGCCGCAATATACACAATAGTTCCACATTTAAAGATAAATATCTATTTATAGATACGAGGTCTGGTCAAAATTTTTCTGTATTTAATACTAATACCATAGCATAGTAAAAAGATGTACCAATATGAGATTCGTTCGTTTTTTTTTCTATTAGAAGAAGTTAGCAAATACCATCTATTTTTGTATAAATTAGGTTTGCTACTACATAAAATATAATATTATGTAAATTAAATAATAAAATTGATAAATTCGACATATAAAGGGTGTTTCAAATTGCGTCGTTTTTTTAAGAATAAATAAAATAGATGGCACACTGAATTTGTCTGGGTATGTGGGCATTTAAAAAGTGTGATGTATGACATTTATAAAAATGGCTTCGTACACGGACAAGAACGCGTTCAAATTGTTGAATTATTTTATGAAAATCAGCGTTCTGTGAAAAGAGTTTATAGAAAATTACGTGAATTTTATGGTTTGCATAATCGTCCGTCTGAAAGCACTATTGGTCGAATTATTAAAAAATTTCAAGAGACCGGTTTCGTGGAAGATCAAAAAAAGTGAAAAATACAGTCGTAGTGGTCGTTCACAAGAAAATATTGGTTTGGTTCATGAAAGTGTTGCTGATGATTAGACGACGTTCACAACAACTTGGATTTAGTGGATCAACAACATGACGTATTTTACACAATTATTTAGCTCTGAAGGCATATAAGGTTTAAATAACACAGGAACTGAAGCCATTAATTCATTTAAAACGTTGTTCATTAGTCAATTTCATCAATGAACAACCAGTTGATTTTTCTCAAAAAATAATATTTTCCGATGAGGCACATTTTGAACTTGGTGGCTATGTTAATAAATAAAATTGCCGTATCTGGGATGAGGAAAATCCTCGAAATATTCATGAGAAATACATCCTAAACGAGTTACTGTTTGGTGTGCATTATGGTCAGGTGTAATTGGACCTTACTTCTTTGAAAATGCTGCTGGTGAAGCTGTAACGTCAATGGTGATCGATATCGTCGGATGATAACCGAATTTTTGTGGCGCTACACCTCACTTTGCACACGAATCAATTGATTTATTGAAAGAAAAATTTCCTGGACATGTAATCTCAAGAAACGGTAATGTTAATTGGCTACCAAGATCATGTGATTTGACACCGTTAGACTATTTTCTTTGGAGTTATGTGAAAAGTCAGGTTTTTAAAAACAATCCACAATTAATTCCTGCTTTGAAAGATGAAATTATTCGTGTCATTGGTGAGATAGAGCTTCAATTATGTCAAAATGTTATTGAAAATTTTAACAAAAGAGTGGAAGTCTGTGGAGTTGCAAGAGGAAGCCATTTGGCAGATATTATTTTTCGCATATAAATGCCATAACTGATACTTCAATTACTAATAAAAAGTTCTTGAAAGTGAATGCAAATTAAGTGTTTTATTTATTCTTTAAAAATAAAAACGCGAAATTTGAAACACTCTTTACAACATAAGAAAATAAAAATAGCAAGTAGTAGTTTAGTAAGTATATTTTTATTTAGTAATTAAATCTTTTGAAAGAGTGTTGGAAAAATTGATTTATTTTAATGTATTTTGTTATGTATCTGAACTGATCAGAAGAGTTGCGTACTTTGTCTGGAATGCAGTATTGCAGTGATGTGACTAGCAACAGTGAGGGTGGTTAGTAAGGCTGCAGAAACGAGTACTTTCGTAGTAGCGTACGGCTCGGTTATTGTCAATACTAAAAATAGTGGAAGCCTACGAAAACTTCGTATCTGACGTGACTGAAGAACAGTGAGCACAATGTTTTGAGAACTGGTTTCATCGAATGCAGAAGTGTAGCTCATAAAGGCGAATATTTTGAAAAACGATACAAAAATTTGATAAAATAATTGTTTTTCTTTTGTATTATCCGCCAAATTTTTAAAGCAATCTACGTACTACATTTAAATTGACCGATGTAGAAATTTGAGCAAAAAATGAGTTCGCGAAAATTACAAAAGAAGACCGGGAAATTCAAGCCATAATCTACTAAAAATTGAACATGGATACTTAGAAAATGATTCTTGTGTATGTAATGAAAGTAATAACACAGATTATGATATTGATTATGACTGCTCTGATAACAATAACTGAAAAAAAGCTAGCGATCGTAGATAATGTTTAAGTATTGATTATTGACATTACTGTAATATTAGTATTCGTGTTAGAAATTTTCTTTCCACTTATTGCAATACGAGGGTAGCCGTTTATATTTCGGGAATAACAAACGAAAAAAATTTTTATTATCGAAAATAGTTTTATTGCTTTTCAAAATATTCTGCTTGAAAATCAATGCACTTTTGCATTCGTTTAAACCAATCCGAAAAGCATTGCTGCCACTGTGAAGGCGATATCTCAAACATCTGAATGCCTCAACTGCCTCTTCCGGCGTAGAAAACCGTTGACAACGAAGTTTATTCTTCACGTGTGGGAATAAAAAGAAACCACACGGTGCTAGATCAGGGCTGTACGGCGGATGGCTCATCAAATCAATGTTTTGCCCGGTCAAACATTCAATTGTTTGAACCAACCTGTGAGAGCTCGCATTGTCATGGTGGAGAATGATCTGTCGTTTTCGGTTAGTTTTCCTTATTTCTTCAAAAACTTTTGGCAAACAAATAGTCGTGTGTTATTCGGAATTAACCGTTCTACAACTCTCTAAAGGCACGGTTGCAACCTGACCGGTCTTTTCCGGAAAAACAGGCGACCATTTGTTTTGATGTGCTTCGAGCGCGAACAACTTTTGTTGGTTTTGGCTCATCTTGGAATACCCACACAGTCGACTGCTGTCATATGTATAGATCCAAGATTCATCACCTGTGGTGACTTTATAAATATTCTTTGAAGCACCGCCATTGTATTTTTTGTGCATTTCTTGGCACCAATCGACGCGAGTCCTTTTTTAAGCGGTTGTCAAATCATGTGGTACGCAACGTGAACATAGCTTCTTAACGGGTAAATGTTCATGCAGGATCTTGATGCCTTAATCTCACGGTATGTCACATGATGGTCTTGCATTTTCAATTCAGACACTGCATTAATGTTTTCCGACACAACAACATTTGTGGGACGACCTTCACGAAATTCATCGAATTCACTATGCCAACGACATACTCTTGTTTTCGATGGTGCTTCATCACCATATAAAGAATTCAGCTCGTCGGTGCATTCTTGTTGAGAAAATCCACGCCGAAAGTTATGAAAAATAATTGCACGAAAATGTTCGCGAGTTAATTCCATTTTTTCACTGACATAAAACTTTCAAGAGACAAACAAGACAAACTTCACGATGCAATCATCAGATCGGAGGCAACACTAACAGTGTTGCCAGTTCCCGAAATGTACACGGCTACCCTCGTATGCCTTTTTAGAACTTGCGTATACATATTTTATTTTTTCCTAAAATATTTCTTTTAATTTCATCTCTTCTTCTCTCGATGTACAACATGAAATAGGTTCGAATAATTGGTACTTGATGTTAATAATTGTATATAAATACATAACTAAGTTCTTTACGATGGAAATGAATGAACATTATTTTCTACTATGCCATCGTTAATTAAATGCACAGAAATTAAATAAAAATTTAATGAACGGTGGAATAGCAGAAAGTAATAATTTTCATCAATTCCCATCGTAAAGAAATTAATTATACCATGTGTACCGGAAAGTCATTACCGGTTTTTCTCGCTAGATGTCGCTAGGCTTAAGTATGCAATATGATTTGACACATATGTCATTTTATTCTACTGACATCGAGCTTCAAAGCCACACATGTTATATTTTGTGAAAGTAACACTGTCATAGATTTATACCTCTTTGAAAATATCGAGTTGCGTGTCTGAAAAAGTGTATTTGTGGCACGCATTACTTTTCTTAATTAATCAAAAGAAAAAAGTTGCTAAAAGTCATCAAGACTTACGGTGAGCATACTGCAACCACAGAAACATGTGAGGCGTGGTTTCGATAATTCAAAAGTGGCGATTTCGATGTGCAAGACAAAGAACGTTCTGATAGACCGAAAAAATTTGAAGATGCGAAACTGCAGGAGTTATTGAATGAAGACCCGACCCAAATTCAAAAACAATTGGCTGAAGCATTAAATGTGGCTCCAGAAACAATTAGCGACCGATTACGAGCCATGGGAAGTATCCAAAAGATGGGAAATTGGGTGCCACATCAATTGAATGACAGATAAATGGAAAATCGAAAAATCATCTGTGAAATGCTGCTTCAAAGGCATAATCGGAAGTCATTTCTGCATCGAATAGTGACGAGTGATGAAAAATAGATTTATTTCGAAAACCATAAGCGCAAAAAGTCATGGTTATCATCAACTCCAAGGTCAAATCGTTTTGCTCGCAAAACAATCCTCTGTGTTTGGTGGGACCAGAGTGGCGTGGTGTTTTACGAACTGTTGTAATCTGGTGAAATAGTTAATACTGATCGCTACCGACAACAAATTGTCAATTTGAACCATGCATTAATAGAAAAACGTCCAGAATAGGCTCGAAGACACGGTAAAGTGATTTTACAGCACGATAACGCGCCGTCTCATACAACAAAACCGGTCAAGGAAACGTTGAAAGCACTTGAATGGGATATATCACAACCGCCGTACTCTCCAGACCTTGCCCCGTCCGGCTATCACCTTTTCATATCAATGGGACACGCGCTTGCAGAGCAGCACTTCGCCAATTTCAAAAAAGTTAGAAAATGGATCGATGAATGGTTTTGCTCAAAGGACAATATTACTGCTGAGTGTTTGGAGTCGTTGTCCTGCATAAAACACAAAATTTTCGCCGAATGAACGTAGCCCGATGGTATTGGATTTTCTTGCAATATTTGTAAATAACCCACCTTTCGCAAAATGTCCTCGATTCGCTTCAAGTTTCCTATGCCGGCGTAGCAAAAACAACCCCAAACAAGCACAGAACTCCTTCCTTGTTTGACGGTTGGCACTATCCAATTCCGCAGCATTCTCTGACCACTCGCTCTTCTTACAAAAACACGCCTTGATCATCCAAAAACTGCCAACTTTGATTCACACAATCCGTAAGACCATTTTCCAGTCATCCAGTGTACAATCTCTGTGTGTTTCTGCCCATTGTTGTCGTTTTTGCCTGTTTCCTCGCCGAAGTAAGGGAGTTCCTACAGCAATGCGGCCGTCAAGATTTGCAGCTTTTAACTTTCTTTTCACCGTAGTAACAGAAATTTTTGTTGCACTATCGCGATTCATTTCTGCGGCGATTTTGGGTGCCGTTTACTCAGCAATTTTGCTCATCGTCGACGTAAGATGTTATTCGCTTACGTCCTGAACATACCGGATCTCTTAAACTGTCCGTGCGTTGATGTCGCCCAATGATGATTTATTACCATGTGTCTTTTCGGAAATTTGACGCATTGAATAACCTTCTTGATGGAATGCAATAATTACAGAACATTTTTCTAAACTTATTGGTTTTCCTCTCGGCATTTTAAGAAGTTTACTTAAAAAATACGGTCTTATCAGTGATACGCAAGCTAGTAAGTTTATTTTTAAAACTAATGCATATTTCGGTAGACAAGACTCTTTTGGGATGAAGGCAGGAAAGTTTCGCAAGTTTTTTGCTTGCAATATTATTTCAAATAAATATATAAATCTCGTAAAGGACCTACTGTAAATATATTATACAGTTTACAAAATTTCACTAGCTGTCCGAACTAATATGGACGGTAGTGTATATATGTTTTTTCTTTTTTATTAAAATTTTAAACAATTAAATCTTAAATCTTTTATTTAATTTTTTCATTAATATGTTCTATTACAAAAAACGAAAATAAAAATCTGCTGTACACTCTATTTTGGTGCAAACTCTACATATAGGTATAAATTGTATTAATATTACCAATAAAAAGTAAGCAAGGTAAAGCAAACAAAACGTTTAGCTATCTTATGTTTTACGTAAAGTATGTTAATGTTATGGAGTGTCTGTATATACAACTTAAGATATTTATAAAACGTCTGCGTCAGCAGTATATTGTAGCAATAAACACATTTATGGTTTTAAATACACAAATATTCTAATTGTTCAATATACACAATTCTTGAACTATGGTCCAATTTTGACAATGAATTATGTAACAGTAAGAACGAATACTGAATTTACATTTGTTTCTAGGTGCCCTAGTTTAGTATCAGAAGAGCAGCAGCTTAAACATTCAATTGTAAAATATATTCAATTCGTTTAGAAAATATTTATCAGACATTATAAAAAAAACTTATTACAGAAAGGAACAAAATGTATATCATATTTAATACGAAATACATTTTTGAAATTTACATATTTAAATTTAATAAACATCTATTGTTCAAAAATTCATTAAGAAAATATTAAAGTATATAAAAACTAAATACAATAAATAACGCACGTTTATTGTTATCATTACCGGATAGAGAAATTAAATAAATCACTTTCTATTAGAATAAATATAGTACAGTTGTATGCAAAATATAATTACAAGCGTGTTACAAGATGTATGAGAAGCTGGGTTAATATTGGAGAATTTGACTTAAAACATAGACAATTAACAAATTTACACGTTTAAAATTAATAAGTTAAACATGTACACATTTAAATTACAAATATAACGTACAAACAATACTTGATTAATTCAAAATTAAAGAAAACATGACGTTTTTCATTGATCGTTCTGCATGTTTTTCGTATTTTATTTGAAATATATTTTTTTAGGCGTGTGTAAAAGAAACAATCCTTACCTTTACCTTCCAAGAATTAGTAAAAAAATAACACCACAATCACACACGACCTTTCCAATACATGACTCTTTGAAATCATACGATGTTTGTCTTGTTAATCTTATTGGTTTGCCATCTGTCAATGAATTGACATTTTTTTATATAATTGGTTGCCTACACTCGAGCGAAAAAATACGTGAGTTTGTACATAATTTGTTCGGGTATATTTATGCGACCTCTGACGGTACATAAGGTAATTGTATGTTTACCGTTAGCCGATTACCCGTTTACGCCGCGTACAGACATGAATAACTCCACGATACTACTCTTAAATACAAAATCTCATACTCTATTTATAATACCCGTTCCTATCAATAGAAGACACCACGTGATCAGTGTTTTTTTTGACGTAATAGTTATTTTTCTTAACTATTAAAGTCATTGTTTTGGATTTGTTAATGTAGATGTTTGATCAGTTTCTCTCTTTCCAATTGTTGATTACGTGTCTTTTATTTTGATTGTGTATTGCTGTTGCTTCGTGTGTATAGTATCTGCATTTTTAATACAAACACAATGCCAATCAAAATAATCGAGTGTTGTATTGAGGATTGTCATGTCAGTGGTGAGTATTTAAAACGATTTCTGTTCACTGAATTTATATGAATATGGTAGCATCACCGATTTCCAAACCGGAAGACAGATCAAGAGCTTCTTAACACCTGTCTAGGGATACCAAATATTGATGCATTCATCATATTTATTGAAACTTGAGACTGTATGCAATAACGAACGTGTCTGTTCCAAACTTTTTGATGCAAAATACAAGAGTCTAGGAAACCCATCACAATGCCATTCGTGTGCCTGACGTAACAGGTAAAACTATCTTTATTTTTGAATACATTTGAATTTAAAAATGTACTTTTCCTTTTAATAGAATTTATTGGTTTGATAAGAGCAAAACAGTCTGAAGAAAGCTTCGCAAAAAATCTCAGACGAATGGAGGTTGGTAAATGTAATTTCATATTTGATTATGAAATACAAAGATTGTGTTTATTCAATATTAAAAATTAAGATTTAAGGGATATTTATTCACAAATTCTTACAAGTTAAAAGATGAATTATGTGTTCAAGTAATTTATGTGTGGAATATTTTTATTTTAATGTTTTCAAAAAACTACCCCTCCTACCATAAGTGCTAATCTTAGTGATTGTAATGTAAATAATTCAATTTTCTATTTTGTAGAAGGTAACTACTTCTACAAACACTAAATATTATACAAATATGGAATATTATTACATGAAATACAGTAAAAATAAGTAAAATTCAAAGAACATGTTTTTTATTTGCTAAGAAAGGAAATAACATCCACTAAAGAATACAAGTTTGAATTTTGTAAAATATAAGAGAAAGACGGCATTGATAACAAGTAAAGGTTTTGTTTATAGTTAAATTCTATATTTTTCTACTGTACAAACTATACTGTAAGTCTTTTTACAGCCCTTCAATGGAAAAACACGGCAAATAGATATCAAAGAAAAACTTCAAGAAATATATTGAAACAAGTAATATGATACAAATGTTAACCCAAATGGATTTCAAAAGTATTTTCGTTTAAACAATATTTCTACGTTTAATTTATGTGGTATTATTCTTTATTTAATTGAAAATATTATGTACCATATTAATAAATTATCTTAGATAGATTAGTATACTTATATTTGTACATAAATATTGATTTGTCATTGTGTAACTGCAAATTTTTAAACAGAAATATAAATCTGCTATAGAAGTAAAAATGAAAATTTTAAAGGAAATAATCGCCCAACAATTTCATTAAATAAATTTTCGTTTCTACCAATAGATGGCGAGTCTAACGTAGAACCACCCAATTACATTGTACTTCCCAATTATAAATGTAAATTGTGAATGGCACAGTATGATATTTGTTTAAAAGTCTGTATAGTAATCTACAAAACATGTTGTTTGTCTTCGATGGTTTCAATCGGTGATATGGGTGACACAATATTTTCAGAAATTTCGCTCAATATGGAGAAAGAATTCGAAGACGATTATCTAGATAGTAAAGTGTTTGTCGGCGAAACTATCATTTCTATAGATACTGCGGAATTGCATAAATATGGAGAAGATGATAAAATAAAATTAATAAACACCGATATCAAACAGGAACTATCTTCATCTGATGTAAATCTATACAACACTACAATAGATGACGAGGTTAAAATAGAAAATGATGTTGATAATATAAAAGTTGAATTAAATAATAAACAGCTATGTAAGTATATATATGCTATATTATATATATTTATACTGTGAAAATATTTAAATATATATCGATAAAATTAGAATTTATAGACACTTTATAATTCATTGCGATAAATATGCATTTCAAATTGAATTCTTTGAAGTTGTAATGTAAATTCCTTAACAATTATTTAAAAACTATTTAGGTGAAAATATTTGATAATGAATTGTTAATATCAGTAATTAGTACATATTTATAATTTATGCTTGATATATATATATATATATAGACCCAATATACATATATATATATATATATATATTTTTTTTTAACAGTTTGTGGCAATTGTAATGAATATTATGAAGCCTATTGTATCAAATGCGAAATGCTCATACGTATTTTAAATGGAAATGATAATAATAATACAGCAACAAAAAGAATACCAACAGATATTCTAGAACTTAGAGAAGGCTTATATGGAGGCACTGGAATATTCGCTTTAAAAAGTATACCTCAAGGTGTCAAATTTGGTCCTTTTACTGGACTCAGTGTCTTAGAATCTTCTTGGAGACTTAAAGGTGGAAAATTTGTAGTTAACAATGATAAATTAGAGTTTTTAAATTGGATGCAGTATGTTAATTGCGCAAGTAGTGTTTTCAATCAAAACCTACATGCATTTCAATGTGAAGATAATATATATTATCGCAGCGTTCGTGAAATACAGGAGGGCGAAGAATTATTGGTGTATTTTGGTGTAGAATACGAAGATAGCTTGAATAATGATATAGAAATGAATTTTATTCCTATCATAGAAAATAATGTAAGAAATGTATTTGCTTGCACTTTTTGTTGTCTTGGATTTAGTTTCAAAGCTTATTTGGAAGAACATAGAACCGTTTGCCCTAATGGGTCCATTGGAAACTTTCAAGGTATGACAAATAATTTGATATTTTAAATTGTAAAGCAGAACTTGTAGCAAATACTTAATTGTTTAAGAAATTGCAACCATTATTTTCTATTATATATAAATATATAATATCTAGAAATGAATTTAATTATGCATTTCTGGAGAATTACAGATAAAGATTTGTGGGATTTAGGATTGGCTAGTGTCTTGTTAACTATTGGGTTGGCAACTAAGTATTTTCGGTTTTGTAGTATAAAATAAAACACTTTTTTTTAAACAAAGAATAGTTTTTAATTAATTATATATTTTCCATTTTGCTCAATGACCTTTTGCCATCTTTCTTTCAGTTGCATGATTCCGCGCTCATAAAATTTCTAGTCCTTATCAGCAAAAAAGTGAACCAGGTGCGAGTGAAGGTCATCGTCATTTGTGAAAGTTTTACCATTCAAAGAATTCTGAAAACTTCGAAATAAATGGTAATCAGATGGTGCTAGATCAGGGCTGTATGGGGGATGTGGCATTACTTCCCAGCCAAGCTCCAATAGTTTCCCACGAGTTGCCAAAGATGTGTGAGGCCTTGCATTATCTTGGTGGAAAACTACACCTTTCCGATTTGACAATTCTGGCCGTTTTTCTTTGATTGCTTCATCCAGTTTTATTAATTGTTGGCAGTAAACATCAGAATTGATCGTTTGGTTCCTTGGAAGCAGCTCAAAAAACACAACACCTTTGTAATCCCACCAAACTGACAGCATGATCTTTTTTGGATGCAATTCAGCTTTCGATGTGGTTTGAGCTGGTTTATCGTGTTTGCTCCATGATCGTTTTCGAACTATGTTACTGTACAGGACCCATTTTTCATCACCAGTGATGATTCTTTTTAAGAAAGGGTCGGTTTCATTTGTCTAAGGTGCATATCGCAAAAGTTGATTCTTTGTGTTAAATGAATTTCTTTCAATTCGTGAGGTACCCAAATATCAAGCTTCTTAACCAGCCCAAGACATTTTAAATGTTTTTCAATTGTGTGCGATACATGTAGCCTCTCCGCAATTAGCACCATAAACTTCAGCCGCAGCAGCTTTCTTTCCTTTACGGAAATAAAATAGTAAAATATGTCGAAAATGTTCGTTTCTGCACTCCATTTAAAATTAACCCACAACTAATAGCTTTAATAAAAATCACGCACTACTTGCTTCTGAAGTTACGTCAATGTGACTAGTATCACGCGACAAACGGTAAAGTACAGCACTAACATACGTTATACAAAAAATAAAGCAACGCTCTCTATCAGTAAAAACCGAAAGTACTTAGTTGCCAACCCAATATATTTTCTCTAATATTTCTCATTTTGTTCTATCTTTGACATTTCATTCTGGCCTCTATCTCTCTTTTTTTCTTGTCTTATTTTGAATCACTTGTACTTATTATTTTCTTCTGATTCTTCCAAATTATGTATTAAAACTATTTTAGAAGTATATATGTTGTAGTTTCGAATTTTTCTTTTTGATAAATATTTTGTAATTCCTTACTTACATATTTTTTCTTAAGATTTAGGATTGACTGTTGTTTTGTTAACTACCTATAGTCGAATTGTTCACATTTTGTTCCATCTTTACCATTTCATTCTGCTCACTTTCTCACTTTCACACATTTTTCTTAACTTTTATTTTAAATTATTTATTTTTTTTTGCTTTTACTTCACTTGTATTTATAATGTCTTTCTGATGCTTCAAAATCGTTTATTCAAACCATTTAAGTAGCATATACATCTGTTGTAGCTGCAAATTTTTTTTTGATAAATATTTCTTCTCTTACATATTCTTATAGCTTAACGTGTCATAGTAAGTTCAATGAAAATATTTTTGTGCAATTTTAGAACTCGCCCAGTGTCCATTTTGCAAAATCTACCTGGAGGACAAAGAATATTCAGAATACCACAAAATTAATTGCTGTGAAAGGAGGTGAGACTAGCTTTGTTATTATTAAATACTTAATTATTCTATCTATTATTAAATATGTCAATTAATCTATCTATCTTTGGTCATTCGATTTCATTTAACAGCAGTTTTGATAAAAATCTACCACTGCATTTCACAGCTACACGATAGAGACTGTATATTGTGGCGATTCTAAAGACCACGTATCTCTTTCCTCGCCAGGATACATGCCAATTACTTTGTAAGAAAGGTATTTCAATAATCTGTTCTGAATTCTCTCAACGATTAATTGTTTGCATGTGTTACAAGGAAATCACACTAAGGACGCATACTCCAACCTACATCGCACCAGAGCACAGTATAAAGTCTTAACCAATATTATTAAAGCCTGCATGATCTGACATGAAAACCCAAAGATTTTGAAGCCGATGCACATATTGATGAAACATGTTAAGAATCAAAAATAGTTAAGAATCAAAAAGTATGCCCAAATTATTCACCTTGAATCTTCGAATTACCAACTCGGATTTGGTGGAATAATCAAAAACTGTAGGGGCAGTACAACGTGTGTAAGAAACAATACAGCATTTAGAAACATTCAATAGAATTTTGTTGTGGGTACGCCATTCTTTAATTATATAAAAGTTTGCCTTTAATAGAATACGACGGTGTACGGATTATATTGTAAATTTTAATATCATCAATATATCCTAGAAATTCACAGTTTAATTTATCTATCATTGATAAATATGTTAAAAAGAAGAGGCCTGAAATTTAAGTCCCGAGGTACACCGGAATATATTGGAAAAATTTTGGACGACAATCCATTATAAAACACATAGCCAGGTCGATTAGCCGGGTACGATGACGTCAAACGAATCAGTGCAGGACAATGAATTTTATCACTGCACGATATTCAATTTTTTCCATTGTAAAAAAATATTATGACACGTCAACTTTGAACACCTGTAAATATTCAAATGAGAAAACTTCACACGTGTTCATAAAAAAGTAGCACAATTTTGTAGAACAATTACGAACGTAATAGCGCCATCATGGAACGGCAAGACTTATTGAGCAACCTGTTATTTATTTATTTATTAATAATTAAATCAAATTTCGAATTAATTTATAGGATAACTATTCTGATAATACCATTTAATGAATAACATACATACATACATACCTATATATAT
>JAVIWB010001491.1:0-230107 GCA_031893035.1 Dermolepida albohirtum | reverse complement strand
GATATTTATTAAAAATTATTTTAGAAAACAGTAACTCCATCTATTATCTACATTC
Source organism: Dermolepida albohirtum (assembly GCA_031893035.1). NCBI lineage: Eukaryota > Metazoa > Arthropoda > Insecta > Coleoptera > Scarabaeidae > Dermolepida > Dermolepida albohirtum. The sequence continues at coordinate 230,052 of JAVIWB010001491.1, read as the reverse complement.
ACAACTAATATAATATAGGTATTATAGATAACGATATAATAAAATAACTATAAATGAAAACATAACCTAACTCCCAATTACTTCCAAGTATTTGGCACTTCAAAAGCATATGAAAAATATTTTGAAACTGGAAATAGAACAAATCGAAGAATTTATTAAGAACTAACAAAAGAGGTAAACGAAACGACAAAACTTTAAATTTACATTTATTTAGTTTTAGGGCTAACATTGTGGTATATATTAACATTAATTGTGCATTGGTTACGTTACGTAGTTGATGTATTATAAATATAATTGATTGTAATAAAAATTTCACTTTTTTGTTCAAATAAAATTGTCAAATTGTATTTTAAAAGTTTTTTTTGTATCATAATTTTGTCGGCCATTTTTATAACCTGTTATTAATACATTTTCCTGTTATTAAGCAAGCACTAAGATCTTCTTAGATACACACACCTTTGATCTCCTCAACTTGCTTGTTCTAGATGTAACCTTTACCAAACATTGCCTTGCGGTTGCAAAATATACGCCACGCACTCTAAGCGTTAAAGCGTTAGTATATGTATATGTGTATATATATATCTCTCCCTTACACGCCTTGTTTGAGAATTACTTTCCAAAGAATTTTTTTTTGATAGTAATTATGCCTGTATTAGGTCTTTAAGATTAATAAATTATTATTATTATAACTGTAATTTCTAGTCTTTCATGTTTGGGTTTTTGACCATTAAGGAAAATAAAATAGTTCATATTAACGAAGTTTACAGGAATTTTTCTTTTTTTTCAAGTTATTTACTAAAATTGCTTTCTTGTTTCTTCTGTAACTTACAATACATTGATTTTATGAATATTTGACGGATTTTTTAAATTTATTTATAATATTGGGTTGGCAACTAAGTACTTTCGGTTTTTACTGATAGAGAGCGTTGCTTTATTTTTTGTATAACGTATGTTAGTGCTGTACTTTACCGTTTGTCGCGTGATACAGCGTGCGTACGCTGTTAAGGCGTTTTATGAAAATGATAATTCTTACATACGCGCGCGTCGTGCCTTTCGAAATCATTTTAACATTAATCGCAATCAACCAATGTCGTCTGCCTGTGCCATTAAAAAATGGGTTAGGAACTTTGAAGAAAAAAATTTCGTCAACGATAAAAAAGAAACCTGGTTTTAAAATCGGTGCGTACGCCCGAAAATGCGACCGTGTAAGAACTGCTATTGAGAAGCCCGCGTCGTTCAGCTCGCCGGCATAGCTATTATACTTGGGATTTCAACAGAACTAAGACGAATGTAAATATGTCCACCTTCATCCGTACAAAATCCAAATCGTACAGGCTCTTAAAGGCACGGATATGAAACATTCTGTGAAGAGTTTTAGATTTAATTAATCGATATGAGGATATTGTAAACAACTTATGTGTGATTTAAAAATGCCCATTTCCTTTGTTTATACAAAATATCCTTGTTTTTTGTGCCTTTGGGACAGCAGAGATAAAAATGAGCACTGGGTTAAAAAAAATGGCCTTCAAGAGATGTCATGATTCAAGGAAAACAAAACGTGATCAACGAAAATCTTACTTCCGCCCTCGCATATCAAGCTAGGCTTAATGAAGCAATTTGTGAAGGCTTTAAATCGAGATGGAAATTGTTTTGGGTATTTGTCACGTACATTTCCTGGCATTAGCACGGAAAAACTTTGCTTTCAAATTTTAATATTCTCGGCTGTAACATGAGTATAAAAGTTCACTACCTCCATAGCCACCTAGATCGTTTTCCAGAAAACTTAGGTGATTGTAGTGAAGAACAGGGGGAAAGATTCCATCAGGATATTAAAACTATGGAAGATCGTTATCAAGGACGATGGGATAGCCACATGATGGCGGACTACTGCTGGAGCCTTCAGCGAGACTGCCCTATAATCCATTCTAGAAAGTATAAAAGAAAATTTTTATGTGATATGACTAATGTAATTATGTAAATTATTTTTGCAATAAATACTTAAATCCATGTGTCTTTGTTTTTTAACTGTCAATAGTAATATTATATATTATAAGAGTTATAACGTAAAATATATACACAATTTTTTAAAAAAATCTCAAAAACTAGATCTGATAGACCAAATCTGAGAACTTTTTTACATTCTACATCCAAAAATTACCCAGGAACAGTTAAAAAATCGCAGGCACCAAAATGTGTGTTGGCCTGTGTAATTAATATTGATAGAGTTCACATTTTAAATGCTATAAACAACGATTTTGATAACTTTGATTTCCCTGTATTTATATTGTAGATCAAAATATCCAAATCAATATTATTTACAGTTTCTAATTACTATTATTTAGTAGCCGGTAGAGTACTTTTTATTTTCTTTTTTTTTCCGATGTATCTTAAACAAACGACCTTGTCCGAAATGTTTCAGATTTAGTAGAGATATTCACCTGTTTTTATATGCGTTGTTCTTCGTTGAATGCAAAATAACTGTTTATCTTTTTTTATTGTTGCTGGTGTTCTTCGCTTGTTTTGTAGTTGCTGCCTCCGCTCTATGGAGAAATTAAGATGCAATCTTATATTTATAGACCACTTTGCCGCGACCGGATAACGTCTAATATTGATTCTGGGTGTATATATTTATATATATATATATATATATATATATATATATATATATATATATATATATATATAATATGTTGGCTAATATATTCGAAGACTGGCATGGCAAAAATATACTGGAAGTACAAGAATTTACTCGGTGATGAGATCGGAACAAAAAGAAGGATATTATAATTTAATAAGCTTTACGTTCTCTTAATTGGAGCGATTAGAAATAGCAAAGATAATTTTTCAATTATTGCTTATATCTGTTGCATATTTCTTGCATTCCTGATGCTCCAAAGTTATGAACTAGAACATAACCGTTAAAAATGTCTGAAGACGTATTCACTTAAATATGGAAGAGTTATGTTTTTCTTTAATTTTCACATTTTATTACAAACATTGAAATCTGTACATATTACTTTGGAGGACAATTACCAATTGAACGTTTTTTTTTGTAACGGAACTTATTCGAGTCTGTTTATAGCGCGTTACGTTTTGTTTGCTCTTCAGTTAAACTTCGATATTTTTGTTTAACTTTAGTGAAAAAATAGTTTGAATATTAGCATTTACCTGGGTGAACGAAGATCTGGCTCATTAATTTCGTTCTTCGCTTAATCATTTTATGAAACTTCCTTTTCTTTTCTTTGTTACATTCTTTGTAAGTCATAGATATCATTTTATTATCGAACACGTGTTTTAGTCTGGATCGTTTCACACATACGAGGGAGCGTTTTTATATTCGCGGAATGGGGGACAAGGGGTGGAAATAAAAAAACCAAATTATTTTTTTTTTCAATATATTCACCTGCAAGACGGATACATTTTTCACATCTTTCAATTAATTTATTTATACCCTCATAAAAAAATGATTTCTCTTTATCTGCAAAATACGCCGAAACTGCCTCCTTGACTTCATCATCGGCAGTAAATTTTTTACCCGCAGCTCTTTTTTCATTTTCGGAAACAGGTAATAATCACTCGGGGCCAGGTCTGGGCTGTAGGGTGGGTGATTCACAATTTCGAAGCCTACCTGATGCAGGGCAGCTAACGCAACGCGGCTCTTGTGGACGGGCGCGTTGTCGTGCAAAAGCAGAACACCTTTTGTCAATTTTCCCCGTCTTTTCTCTTTAATGGCTTCTTTTAGTCGCTCTAATATTGAAGCGTAATATTCTCCGGTTATAGAAACACCTTTATCTTTATAATCAATCAACAATATTCCTTCTGAGTCCCAAAATACCGTTGCCATGTGTTTCCCAGCTGATTGTGACACTTTAAATTTCTTGGGAGGTGCTGTGCTCTTTTTATGGCACTGCATGGAGTCTTGTTTGGACTCAGGTTCATAATGATGAACCCAAGTTTCGTCTCTAGTAACAATTCCACTCAATACACCATCCTTGTCTTCATTACAGAGGTCCAAAAATGCACGCGAACACTCTACGCGCTGTTGTTTTTGCGGCGGCGTGAGCATTCTCGGCACCCATCTTGCGCTGACCTTAGACATGCCGAGATGATCGTGTAGGATTTTAAAAATTGTTGTATCGGATACTCCAACCACTTCTGCGAGTTGTTTCTTCTTTAGTCGAGCATCTTCGAGTACAATTTGTTCAACTTTTTGGATAAGTGCTGGCGTGGTCACCTCAATGCTCCTGCCCGGCCTCGGGTCGTCTTGAAGGGATTGCCTTCCTTGTTTAAATAAACTATGCCACTTGTACATCATGGTTTTTCCTGGACAAGAGTCGCCGTAAACCAATGACATCTCATTCATTATGGTCGCGACTGATTTTCCTTGCCTGGTAAGGAACTTTATAACGGCACGATATTCGATTTTTTCCATATTTCACTTTTCACTCCTGATTATGTTACTTGGTTGACGATAGCTCAAAGACTAACTGTCTAATAACAATGAAACTTCGTATTTATACTAATCATGAGTCGCTGCACAGGCCACGCCCCCAATGCGCCTACTCACCCCTCTACAACCCGCTCATTCCGCGAATATAAAAACGCTCCCTCGTAGAATTGGATAATACACAGCTTTAGAAGTTACCGATATTAAAAGTGCGCTTAAGTATTATAGGCAGGTACAATGGAAGAAGAATTTCCTGGATCTTTCAATTAGAAGGTGTTTTTTTAAATCTATCGCCATCCAAGCATGTTGTGGAATTTTTCTGTCTTCTCTTGTTATCGTTATTTTAGGGTACCACGTGGTTTGTTCAAAAGGAAAGGTGAATTTTGAATTTTTTTGAAAAGTATTTATTTATTCATCAATATCCATTTTGTCGCCTTCAAAGTAATCCCCCTTAGATATAATGCACTTATGCCAGCGCTTCTTCCAATCCCCGGAGCACTTCTAAAATGCGCTTTTCGGTATGGCCGTCAACTCGTTCTTCGATTCTGACTTTATCTCATCAATTGTAGCAAAACGCTTTCCTTTCATTGGTCTCTTCAGTTTTGGGAATAGGAAAAAGGTGCAGGGAGCCAAATCTGGTGAATAAGGTAGTTGAGGCATGATTAGGGTGTTGTTTTTGGCCAAAAAATCATGAACAAACATTGATGTGTGAGCTGATGCATTATCGTGATGCAGAATCCATGATTTTTTTCCACAATTCCGATCGTTTGAGCCGTATTGTTTCACGCAAACGTTGCATAGCTTCCTTGTAGTATTCCATATTAACCGTACGACTTGTTGGCAAGAACTCATGATGCACCACGCCATTGTAATCGAAGAAAATAATGAGCAAAACCTTCACATTTGATCGAACTTGGCGTGCATTTTCTCGGGCTTCTGTAAAGCGCTTGTGCCACTTATAAACAATTTTTTGAGACATGTGGGCTCGCTGAATGCCACAGTCAACATTTCAAGTGCCTTGGAGCACTGTATTCCTTTGTTCATGGTCGTTGCAAAATATCAGTAAATTAAGAGGTCGCTTTTAAGATAACGTAGATGTTCAAAAACGGTGCTACTTGCAGTACAATCTTCTTGCAGGCTTCACCGCTTTGTCGTAGTATCTATCGGGCTTCTGTAAAGCGCTTGTGCCACTTATAAACAATTTTTTGAGACATGTGGGCTCGCTGAATGCCACAGTCAACATTTCAAGTGCCTTGGAGCACTGTATTCCTTTGTTCATGGTCGTTGCAAAATATCAGTAAATTAAGAGGTCGCTTTTAAGATAACGTAGATGTTCAAAAACGGTGCTACTTGCAGTACAATCTTCTTGCAGGCTTCACCGCTTTGTCGTAGTATCTATCGACATTTCGTTGTTCATACTGTCAGCTTCTTCAAGATCTGTTATTAAACTGAATCTTTGCGTTATCTTTCTTGCTTATGTACGTCTTCGGTTCATTGGTGAGTGACCATGATTATCTGCTATTTGGGAAAGTTTCTCGTGGTTTCTCTCGCTTTTAAGCAAATAGTATCTATCGACATTTCGTTGTTCATACTGCTAGCTTCTTCAAAATCTGCTATTAGACTGAATCTCTGCGTCATCTTTCTTGCTTATATACGTCTTCGGTTCATTGGTGAATGACCGTGATTCTTTGCTATCTGAGAAGGTTTTTCGTCGTTTTCCTCCCTTTTAAGCAAATATTTATTGTCAAATATCTCTAAGTAAAGGCATGGATAAAGGCAAAGAAATGTAAATAAAGGCACGGATTATTATTACTATCATTAAACCGGAAGTCTGGATTCGACTATAAATATACTTATCGAATCCTATATTTGCATGCATTTATTGAGATGTGGATAATTTTACTAGCCATATCAAAGACATTAGAATGGAATTTGCCTAAGTCTGTATGCTTTTGATACCTCCTATTAATTTCCCTTCCACATTTCCTTTGGTAAGCTCCTCCATATCTGCTTTCTATTTATCGAGTCAAACACCTTGCTAATATCAATAAAACGTGATTGCGGATTGGTCCCTTGTATACTATGTGATAATCGGAATCCACTTTGTACACCTTCCACTTGGGATTATATTACTTTTTCTAATTTATTTTCTAGGGTTCTTTCAACCAGTTTTCTTGCCGTGGTTTAATGTGTAATTTTCGTAAATCTTTGTATCTCGATTTCTATGTATACGACTAAACACTTATGAAACATAAATGGAAGTGAAGTCGGCTGGCAAATGTGCATTTTCAATTTTCGATTTACAGTTCTGTGCACAGAGTGGGACTAATTTGGTATCAAAATTCTAAGCATTGATAATCTTGCATAATTCACAACTAATGGTAATGAAACCAAAACAATATTCCGTAATAAAACTGAATGGGGAGTGCTAGTAAATATAATTTGCGAATCCATAAAAGCACACCAATAGCTACCGTGTCGTTACTTAAAGATTTCGAAACACCATATTCGAGTGAAAGTAAAAAATAAATATTGAGAAGTAATTAACATTGGATTGCATGCGCGCGGCTGCACTCAAACAGGAAGTACGAAATTAAATATTAAATCAAGATCTTTGAATGGAAAAATATATTTCTTTGTTATCCAACAGCGAACCACAAACTGAGAAAATAAATTATTATTTGCATGTGCATGTGTATGTGAGCGTGTCTGTGTATCTGTCGCGCCAATTAAAGAGGAATGCAGCGGAATTTATTTGTTGTATATGTGAATTTGCTCATTTTGAAGAAATTTTATTACGTAACTTATTCATCCGGTTTCTCTTAGCTATAAATTACCTGCGCGAAAAATATATGAATTATTTCAGCAATAAATTATACAGTGTCTCAACAGGAAAATGTGTTGTTAATTTTTGTCAAATGATATTATGCAAGAGCATGGGAACATTAATCACGACCAACCAATTTCAAGGTGTATTTAAAATGTTGTTATGTTAATAAAAAAAGTAGCTAGATATGAATTAAAATTATTGGTGCGTGACTGTAATAATACATTTGTATGTGTGAATATTATGACCGGAAGATATGAATGAGTTACTCGAATGATTCGTTGTGATATAGATTGATAAATTGTTTTAAAATTCCTTTATTAACTTAAATAATTGAGTATCAGGTGTTACAATTTAATCCTCGATAGGACGATGTAATATCGAAATTCACATGAGTATTTAATATTTTAGTATGTACATATTTGAACTAGTATGCGCGTAAACTACAAGTTGCGATAATTAATTGCTAGTTAAATATTGGACAAGTAATGCTAACTGATCGAAATCTTTTACAATCTAGAAAGACATGAAATTTTTTGTTCGTACTTAAGTTAGTACTCAATGCTCCAGAGACTCGGAACAATTTTTATGTAATTCCTTTCTGAACTTACGAATCTTGAATTTTAGTATTTACAGCAGTGAGAAGATCAATAGCAGCTTTGAGGATGCCCATTTTAAGAGTGGGCAAAACGTCGATAAGTAAAGTAGCAGTCCTAGAGACGTTGTTCCAGCCCGGAAGTCCAGAAGTAACTATATAACCTCAATTTCCTTTCTATCAAACTCTTTGAACTACATTTTTGAGCTTTCTTACATTTTGTCTCTTTGCGATTGGAATCTTCTATACCAGAGATTTCCAAAAGTTTTTGTCCCATAGACCACTAGCGGATTTTTTTCCCTGTAGACTCCCTTTCGGCAGAATATTGAATTTTCTTAAACCTATTAACTTTAAATGTGCTTCTTATAGCTACTCACATTAATAAAATTTTTAAAAAGTGGACAATTATAAAAAGAAACGTGCAATTTTTATTCTGGTCTATTGAAATGTTACAAAATGCAAGCAAATGTTTGGATGTTTGGCGAAACAAATGAAAACCTAGTAAAATTTTTAACAAACAACTTTGTTGGCTTTGCCATAGTTGTAATGTAATATTATATATAATGTAACATAATTTAACTTTTTAACCATCTTTTGGTTCGAGCTAGGAGTATTCTGATCCAAAAATCGTCTTTGCCTAAAAGCTAAAGTTATCGCATACCATTTTCCTGTTTAGTTGTAAATACTCTGTTAGGAAAAATTGAAATACATAAATTTAAAAGAAAACAAAGTACAAACATATTAATTGTCATGTCAAAAAAGTAATTAAAATTATTTATTTATAATATAATTAATTCTTAATACAAGAGAGAAGATAGGAGATATGGTGCATTATTATTGATTTAGTTTAATCACTGAAAGATAATAAAACCCCTTTTCACAAAAATTTTCGTATTCTTTACTCGACCACCTAGTTGTCGAAATACGAAAACCCCTTTCCACAACAATTTTTGTATTCTGTATACATATTTCGATTACTTTCCACAACAAAATTGTTGTGGAATGGGCTATTATTAACCTTTACTGATTAATCTAATCAACCACCATAGTCTTTACTAGAATTTACCTTAAAATTTACGTGCGTTATGATTGGTTTAGTTATTGTTTTGTATTAATTAATTTTTTATGTACTAAAACCACTTTAATCGAAACGATTAGCAGTGGATGTAATCCTTGTCCAGGAAATATTGTTAAATCCGAGACGCAACCTAAGTATTCCGGGTTATATATGTTACAGGATCGACAGGATTGCTTCTCCTGGAAGAAGGCAGATATAATCATGATCAGAAAGCGGACCCAGGATCCCGCCTTCCCATAAAACTACCGCCCCATCAGCCTGCTGGGGAAGATTTTCGAGCGAATCATCCTGTTAAGACTTGCCAAAGAAGTAGAGGACGAAACGATAGTGCAGAACGAGCAGCTTGGTTTCCGGGAACACCACCACGTAACTGACGGCTTCTTCCTGGACTTGGCCAAAGCCTTTGACCGCGTTTGGCATGAAGGGTTTTTGTATAAGTTCCATTCTGCTAAAATTTCACTCCCATTAATACACATCCTCGACTCCTTTCTGAGGGAACGCTCCTTAATTGCCAGGCACAATGAAACGTGTTCCCAACTGAGACCTATCCTAGCAGGAGTCTCACAGGACTCAGTGCTGTCCCCGATGTTGTATAACATCTTCTTGTTCGACTTCCCGAAAACTCCTCCGAGAGTTAATCTGGCCCTCTACGCCGATGACACTGCGATTTTCGCGCAAGCACGACAACGAGGCGTTGCTGCTAGGATATTGCAGAACTCACTTGAAGCGTTTGAGGACTGGTTCACCACCTGGAGACTAACCATTAATGCTCGGAAGAGTTCTGCTATATGTTTCTGCAGCTCTAGAAAGAAACCCCAGATTCCAGAATTGCAGATAAACAACGTGACCATCCCATGGAAGGAGAAGAAGGTTACCATGGACAAGATATTGACCTGGAAACACCACACGATAAACATGGCCAACAGAGGAACGACAGCCATGGTACAGTTATATTCACTTCTGCACCATACAAGCAAGCTAAACCTGAAGTTGAAGACGATGGTATACAAGGCCGCATCAGACCAACCATGACGTAGGCAGCTCCTGTCTGTGGATATGCTGCGAAGTCATAACTTTAGCAACTTTTCTGTGTTTTTCAGGGGTTTTTATTTACCTTTTTTAACTAATTCAATCAACCACAGTCTCTAATAAAATTTAATCACTCTTATATATAATACAATTTTTTCTTAACAAGGAATCGGCTATGTTGCAATCTCAGATAATCCGGTATATATACGCTTATCTAATCTGGATTTTTTTGATATGGACGCATTCGTCAAGTTTCTCTTTTTGATGTTTTCTCGTACAATGACATGCAGTGCCCGCTAAGAGTATATACAAAGGCAGTTTGACAAGTAGTGAGAATGGAAAAGAAAAACGAATTTTTTAAATACAAAATAATTTTTATTTTAAATATATTCTCCTAAAAGAGCAATACATTTATTCCAAAGGTGCTCCAATGCCCTTATGCCATCTCTAAAATGCGATTCCGTAAGGCTTGCAAAATACTCATTTACGAAGATGATAAGCTCGTCGTTAGACGAAAATTTCTTTCCACCTAGTGCCGTTTTCAATTTTGAAAAAAGGTGGAAGTCGGAAGGGGCTAGGTCCAGCGAATAAGGCGCATGTGGTAATAATTGGAAATGCAACTCGTGGATTTTGGACATCGCAACTGTGCTGGTATCCGAGGGAGCGTTGTCTTAGTGAAATAGAATTTTTTTCCTGGCCATCGAGCTGATTCAATGCTTTTAATATAAAGTAATACGCTCGATAGTTACCGCACCATGGTACGTCCTAAATTTATTTATTCTAAACTATGTCCAAAAAGACAGTGGAAGGGTAAAGGTGCATCTAAATGCATTGGAAGGGTATATGAAACCGATATGTTTGAAACGTTTCAAAACTATTGACTTGTTAAGTAGATTAAATTAGATTAATTTAGTGTATTAGTGCATTAACTCCATTTTTAGTTTTAGTCTTAATATTTGTCCCGATATCATTGTCATATCATACGACGATTTGATTGATTGCCTTGGTGTTAAATAGGAAACAATTAATCGAAACTGTTTCCTCCATATCCTTTGAAAGCCACAAAAAATACTGACTGTCCAACTGGACATATATGACAGATACAAAAGAATCAGGAAACGAATGATCAGTTACTTTAACACTTGTATATAATTTCTTTCCAATAAATGGAAAAGGCTGTGCTGGATTCGTTTCGAAACCCAGGTTTCTTTTTCTGGCGTTTCTTCATACAACGGCAACGCATGTTGTACCCGCTAAAAATTTCATGACAATTCTGTATTGTAGATACTATTTAGTACAGGACTGTAATTTAATCACTGAAGGTTGACATATAATCCCTTTCCACATTAATTTTCGTATTCTGTATGCATATTTCGACAACTATGGTGTCATCATCAGCAGATACTTAAACAGTGTCGCACCTGGAAAACTACGGCAAGAATACCCGTACGAAAACAAATTCTGCACACGATATTGTACCGTTGAAAGCTAAAACGGACACTGAGCACAATGTGGAAAAGGGTTGTATGTAAACCTTCAGTGATTAAGTTATCAAGCACAGCTTCCATCAAAATTACCACCAGGGCTGTAATTTTTTAAAGAAATATATATGTAAAAAAATAAATATAAAAAAAAGGATAACATATTTCTAATGAGCTGGTAAAATGTTGTCAGTCATTTACCCAATTGCAATAATGTGATTTTGCTATTTATAACACTGCCTGTATATATTTATTATCAAAAATTAGTTATCCTTCTTAACGGACAGACTATTTCCATTTTATATTTATATACTATCTTCTATAAAATGATATCTATCATGTATAATGTTAGCTCATAAATTCCTAAACACGTATAATTAAAAATAAACCAGGTATTGTATATCATTAAAAAAATGTATGTTAAAACAACCCAAGTACAAGCCTATGTACAATATACTGCATTCATGTACATACGTACATACTTCGTGTTGATTGGATCTTGCTAAAGTCGGTTTTGTCTTCAGGTAAGTAAAAAAGACTGTAATTTTCTTATTATGCACCGGACTAAAAATTAATAACATATCTATATGCAATATAATATGTCGGATTACCAATTTTATTGGATCTGGCGTGCTGGTAACTTTTGTAATTAAATTTCTTCTTTCAAGAGCAATATTTATAATGAAAGCGAATAATTAGTTTGCATATTAATACGATATATTTCTTCATGTAGACGATGTAGTGGTTATTTCTTTACATTACAACATATGTAAAAGTACGTGTAAACACATCCACATCCATCTATAGATATAAGTATCATGGCAATTACATAGATACATAAATAATATTAAAACAGTGTAACTTATATAAATACATGTGTAGCAACGCTACAATTACTCTTTCAAATTTTTCCGGTCCGTTGAACCAATCTCTATTATTTTTTGCTAATTTGTGATAAGGAGGTATTCTTAATGCCACAGCTATTTCACCATGGTAATTTCGCTATGGCTGTTTGGCAGTCAACCATTTCGCCTCTGGGTAAACACGCTGCAAGCCTAGTTCGTCGCCGAAAAGGAACACATTTGAATCTTAGACAAGTTTCAATTGGTAAAATTGATAATTGCATGCTATTAAACGCAAGCTAGCTTTAGCTTTAGAACTAGTACAGTAGTTCTAAAGCTAAAATCACGGACAATTTTTAAAATTCTGTCGTCGGCATCACAAAATTTTAGAGGAGGAAATTGGTCAGCTATTAATTATTTCATATAAATGCCCCAACCGTTTCTAACTTTTATACTTTTATTAGTCCAAATTTCCAAATCGGTGGATACACTATACCCAAATCCGTTCAATAGCACACAATTATCAATTTTACCAATAAAAATTTATATAAGATTCAAAGGTGTTTCTTTTTGGCGACGAGACGGATGCCGGCCAAACGATCGCGGCGAAACGTCCCACTCCATTTTCACGGTTATCTGAGAAACAATGCACCTTCTAAAATTGTGAAATCAGTTGCTACGGTATTTTACATTTTTGAATTAAATTAAGATTGGAAATATAGTTCTATTGAGTTTAGTTTTTAGTTCTATTTACACATTGATTAATATACAGTATTAATCACAATACGAGGATAGTTTGGCAAGTAGTGAAAATGACACATAGGTGGCGCTCTAACTGGTAAAACAAATGCACTATAATTTAGGTTGCCTATTTATATGTTTACATTCCGATATTTAGACAAATCGGTTGATTAGTTTATTTTTGACAGCTGATTGAAGAAGAAGCAACATTTCGTTTTGTTAAAATGAAAAACCGAGTATCGTGCGGTGATTAAATACTTCGTAATTAAGGGTATGAAAGCTACCGAAATAAAAGATGAGTTACGGGAAACATTAGGTGAATCTGCTCCATCATCCGCCACAATAAGTAGATGGGTAAATGAATTTAAACGTGGTAGAACAAGCTGTGTTGATGAAGCGCGCTCTGGAGCACCCAAAATTGTGACTTCTCGATTGCTTACGACTGATCAAAAGTTCGCTCGTTTGCGCATTTCCAATGAGTGTTTGGAATCCGGTTGATTTTTGTAGGCGATTTGCTACTTGCGATGAAACTTGGATACACTACAGTACACCCGAAACTAAACAACAGTCGAAACAATGATTAGAACGTGGTTCTGCACCTCCAAAGAAAGCGAAAACCACTTTATCGGCAACAAGGTGATGGCATCAATTTTTTGGGATTCAAAGCGTATTTTGCTCATTGATTACCTTGAGAAAGGTGCCACAATAAATGGACAATATTATGCAGAACTTCTACAAAAATGAAATGTTGATATTCGTGCTAAACGGCCAGGAATGGCAAAAAAAGGATTCTGTTTCACCAAGACAACGCTCCTTCGCATACCAGCACAGTTGCGATGTCCAAAATCCACGAGTTGCATTTCCAGTTCCGGATCTAGCCCCTTCCGACTTCCACATTTTTCCAAAATTGAAAACGGCACTATGTGGAAAGAAAGGGCATTGGAGCACCGTTGGAATAAATGTATTGCTCTTTTAGGAGAATATATTGACAAAGAAAATTATTTCGTATTTAAAAAATTCGTTTTTCTTTTCCATTCTCACTACTTGTCAAACTACCCTCGTATGCATATTTTTCATAAATAAATTACTCGTCGAACAAGATTTTCTATAATTTAATCAAATGCTTCAATTAAGGGCTGTCGTTGGTAACCTATTAAAAACTAGTTTTCACGTAGTAATGCTCTAATGTTAGATAATGCCTTCTGTATTTCCTAAAACATTATTGCAATCAAATTTCTGTAATTCTTTAATTAACCGATATAAAATTACTTTTTATAATAATTAGCGGCTGCAGTAGTACAATGTAATAATAAATGTTTGCCTATAGCATGATAGCATAGTTATCTCTCAATTTACGCATCACTTTTTTACGCGAGTGTTTTTTATCGCAGTAAATTCAATTTACGCGGTAATTTTGATGAGCGAATTTAATATACGCACTCAAAAAATATATATATTATAAATAACAAGTGTCTACAGTACTTTATTTGGCTAGTTGAAATGGGTCAGTGCTATATGAGATATTTATCCTTATCTCATAGAGTATTGACTAACAATACACTACGTCGTGGTAGTCATCATATATGTATGTACTTACATACATAGACAATAATAATAATAGTAAAAGGAAAAAAACAAATATACACCGTTAAATCTAAAACAAGAAAACGAAAAAAAAATTGAATCATCCAGAAGCAAGAGAATTTACTTTAACAATATAAGAGGATGTAATCACCACAAAGTATTACAGAAAAGGTAAATTGCGATGGAGAATGGATTAATTGAATTAATCAAAAAAAAGTTAAATAAAACCGGTTAATATACCACCTATTCTGTATAAGTGTTTCGACACTTAAGTTGTCATCATCAGCAGATAATTAATCACGGTATCGCACTTGGATTCGCGGTAAAACTCGCATAGAATAACTCCGCATAACTTTCCATGCTAGTGTGTGTTTGCTTTTTAGAGAGGGAAGTGGTCTAATGTCAGACGAACTTTAAAATTTCCAAATTCTACTAAAACCGTCTTATGTGCATTAGAAACTGTAGAAATATATACTTTATTACTTATGTTAAACCAGTAAATGTGGTTTTTAAGTATTAACTAGTATTTATGCTATTATATAAAAATTAGATGTCCGTATATTATATCCATCCAGTACTACTGTAAAACCAAATCATTTTCATCATTTATTTTCCTTTAAGTCCTATAAAATTCCTTTAATTCTTTAATATTACTTTAAACTAGTATTTTAAAAATTCTTTAGTTCGTTCCCTATCAGTAAATATGCAATGCTTTCCCTTTGACATAACTTTATTATATTTTAAATTTGATTTTACATGTATTTATTTTTAGGTCTTTTTGAGTAACATATCATTATGTTTATATTACCTCTTATGGATAACAATATAACGATATATATATATATATATATATATATATATATGTACATTACAAAATTTCCAATTTAAAATCATCTGTGGATGTTTTATTTAAGTAGATAAATATGATACATCTAATAGTAAGGAAACATATCAGAACTCAAAGTGTTTTTCTAAGTTGAATATTAGCAATTGATTCTTCTCATTCTTATTTTAGAACAGTAATATATATGAGTAATACTAGATTCTCGGGCCCTTCGCGATGTTGGACAGAAGTTCTCGAGTTCTCGTGACTCAATGTTGGACAGAAAATAATCTAATATTACTCATATATATATATATATATATATATATGTGTGACTCATATTATTATAGATTCTCGGGCTCTCCGCGATGTTGGACAAATATTAGATTCTTTCCAGAACTTCTGTCCAACATCGCAGAGAGTCCGAGAATCTAATATTACTCATACTTACAACCACGAGAACCTTCGTCCGAACATATATGTATATATAAATCGAATCATCATCAATAAAATGCAGTAAATGAAATTCAATGTAACTAGATTATTACATTTATACAAAAACATATATTTGTGTACAATTTCAAAAAAAAGAATTATTTGTGTATTACGGGCATTACTATATTTACTCGAATACAAATCACTACTATGTTGTGAATTGTAGACATGCTGGAGCTGCCAATGTTTTGTTTATATGATGTAAAAACCATACTATATGCTTCCGGGCCTCCGGACTGGAACCGCGTCACTGATATAACTGCCGACGTTTCGTGGGACATCTTCAGGGCGGGTTCCAGCCTGGAAGTCCAGAGACAGATAGTATGGACCACAACCGCGGAAGTCTACGTATCAGATTGATGTAAAGACCATTTTACATGAATTCGGTAGGTATATTTTCGTGTACATCGTAAACAATTTTGTGCATGCTTATAGTGAGCAGCTCTATTTCGTTTCTTTAGAAATAAGGGTAGGTTCTATCAGAGCTTTTATTGACACAAGCTAATAAATTACTATGAATTTTTTGATTTGTTTGGTTATAATTAATCTTCCAGTGCGCATTTCTTTAAAGTAATTACATATTAACAGCGATATTTTTTCTAAAATCTCTTGAATCACTAAATTTATTATCCCGATGTTCTTCAATCCAGTGGTATCTAACACATCTCTTATTCCAGAGTACATACTTACAAGATGTTTTAAATAGTAGTTAATGAAAGAAAAGAAGGGAATTGTTAAGATAGAATAAAATTAAATAATACGTAGTATTTATTTTCTTTTAATATTTTCTTGGCACACATATATACGAACAACGGAATCGATTAATCGTATATCTTTAATTATCGATGTCGGTACGTATAAGCGTTCCGTCGATATTTTCATCGTCTTCTTTCCATTCTCATCTTTTTTTATATATGCTGTCGCCGTCATCCACATCGGAGCGACCACTGCAAAGGAGTTTTAAAAAAGGAAAGAGGACGACGCGCCACAAGAAAGAACACAGAGAATCCCATTTATTGGCAAGGTCGTCGAGCCTAATTGATTTAATTATTCGTCGGCGTGATATGAATTTCGAAAAATTGGAACGGTTATGGGTAATTTAGGTTCTCTCCGCTGCCTGTCCGCAAAGTTCTAGATCGTTTTTACGTTGAAATGCCGCTGATTAGATATTAGTTAGCGGTGTGTTGACTGGGAGGTCTCACATGTTTCCCTCAGCTTGCCAACAATTATAGAATTGTTTCTTGTCTCATGCATGTCTTCTCTCAACATCGGGTCAGACATCCGCTCCGCTAACCCAATGTCTATCTTTCTCGTCTCTAGCTTCCTGTCTTTGTTTTTACGTAGTATCTTTACTATACCGGTTATATTTATAATTATTTTTAAACAAAAGAGAAGGGAAAGAGGATAATGAAAACAGAAGACGGAGAAATAGAAGAAGAAGACGAGAAATGCCACAAATGTTCTCAGAAACGAGAATCGTCTTCTTTAAACAGTTGCTTCTTCAATGAATCCTCTGTAGACTGCGGTTACTAATGTTGTTTATTGCAAATAGATTTACATAGTAAATGAGCTGTTATAAAAATTAATGATTCGAATAAATAAGCAGATTAAAAGATGCCATAACCAATAGTAAAAAAAAACTTACTTTAAGACTTAGTAATATAATAATATATTATTGATTTTTGCATTTGGTTTTGCTTCTATTACATTAGTTCGAAGTATGTATTCTAATAAAATCAAGGTGTTATGCTGCGTTTACAATAAGCAAAAATATTCCAGTACATGGGAATGCAAGACGTTCCGACCCATTATGTGGTAACTACAACTGTGGATTTTAAGGGTCGTTAAATGAAAAAAAAAAAGATCACATGATTAGTCAGTAGACTGGTTTTAAAGATACAACATGATGTTGAAAGCAAATACCAAGTTTTGTTTTAAACTCGGTAAATCGTTTATTAAAACGTTTAATTTGATGAAACAAGTATATGGTGATGCGTGTTTATCATGTACGAGTATGTATGAGTGGCATAAACGATTTAGAGATGGTCGTACGAACATACATCACGACGAACATCCTGGTGCAAAAAAATCTGGTTACGGAAAGTAACATCGAACTTGTGCGTGAATTTATCAGAAATGAGCCGAAATCCTTGTTGCGATACGTGGGAATGGAATTAAATATTTCCGAAGATTCAATTCATCGCATTTTGACACAGCTCTTAGGACAGAGAAAGATTTGGCAAGGTTTGTACAACACAAGCTAACTGAATTCAACATAGTAGGTTTGATTAAAGACTTAAAAAAGGATGAAAACTTCAGGTATTCTATTGCAACTGGCGATGAAACGTGGTGTTTTCATTAATTTGTTTTTATGGTTCGAAAGGCATAGTGTACAAACAGTTTGTGCTAACTAGTCAAACAATCAATGCTGTATATTATCTTGGTGCTATGAAGTGTCTTTTGGCGCGTATTCGTCGTGTGCGCCTTATATCGTGAAAATGGTAGCTGGCGCTTGTTACATGATAATGCAATATCTCATCACTCGACGCTTATCGCTGATTTTCCAACTACAAATAGAATTGTAACCATCAACCATTCACCGTATTCACCGAGTATGGCCCCCTGAGATTTCTATCTATTCTCCAAACTACATTTGCCGATCAAAGGACAGCGTGATGCCGACGTCGAAGCCAATTAAAAGGCGTCGACAGCTATTTTGAAGGACACTCGAAAGATGAACCTAAAAATTCACTCGACATGTTAATTGACCGTGCAAAACGTTGTATTGAAGCCGAGGGCGACTACTTTGAATAAAATAAATGAATTTTACCAAAATAGTAATCTTTTGTTTTATTTTAAAAAAGTTCGGTTTTCTCTGCGACAGCTAATTTTTAAACCAGTGCTAAAACACACATACACATAAGACAAAAATGCATGACGACGTAATGGAAACAGAAAAAGTGGGAAAATTTATGGAGGTGACAACTAGGGTAAGAAGGAACAACCATTAAGAAGAGAAAGATGAAGTTTTAGAGACTTTAAAGATAAGTTTATTATTATGGTATTGTAGTTTTAGTTTATTTTTAGTTATTTTTGAGAGTTATTTAGCGTTTACATAGTATGTATTTCTTTTAATTCAATAATAGTTCAGTTATTAATTTTTTTTTATTACCGTCACTAAATTACATAAAAAGAAAAATTTTTCTCTAAAGATAAGAAGTGACTAATGAGTTACCGACGAAGAGTATTTAAGTGTTTAATAAAATATAGATAATAACAGACGGAGACAGGATTTCGTTTCCTCTGGAATGCAGGTATGGATCACCATTATATATACCGAGATTTGCACGATACCTAGACCCGAGATAGAGTTTCATAATCAGATAAAAAAGTTTAAAATATATTAAAAAGCAAAAAAAAAATAAGATACTAAAGTAAGTAGAAAACATTAATATTAATTTATATACAATTAAATACACTCATCTCTTTTACAACATCTCCAATACATAACAATATGTAGACGTTATTAAAATCATTAATTTCTATATATGCGTGTATAGAATTATTGAAAGAGTATTGAGGAAATAATATTCAAAACAGAGTAAGCCAGTAATGTTAAAAGAGTACGTATCAAGGGAATTGTCATATCTGTGTTCGGAATAATTAAAAAGATTTTTTTTAAATAGATTACACAAGTAAAGGAATTTTGTAGTAAGGAGGGCGAAGATTAATTGAATGTTATTTGAGCGATTATCAAGCGGATGAATCGACAATTTTGATTAATTCAAACAAAATTCTAAACTGTAGAAATAGAAAACTAAATTCTTCTATTATATATATATATATATATATACATATATATATATATATATATATATATATATATATATACCGATTATCAAGCGGATGAATCGACAATTTTGATTAATTCAAACAAAATTCTAAACTGTAGAAATAGAAAACTATTCTTCTATTATATATATATATATATATATATATATATATATATATATATATATAGTACATAGGATGTAAAATGCGTAAAAGTGCATAATTATATGTACTTAAAAACCTACCGTGGGTTTCATTTAATATTTGTTGCCATGGTGTAATTTACTTAAATAATACAATGAGTAAATTGGGTTGCATAAAGTTTTTCCGTAAGTAATCTCTATGTTTTATTTCTTTTTATTAATACTTTTCCCTCGTAAACGTGGATGTTATGTGATTTAACTATCTAATAATAATAATAATAAAAATTGTGACTTAATACCTCAATTTTTAAAAATAGGATTATATATTTATAAAATTTCTATGAAGTGTTTTTTTAAAAGCTTGAGAACTTTAAATGATAATACAAGACAGAAATATTGTTGGGATGAAATTTTTTTTATTATAATCTGGTAGATAATTTCATGGCATTTATTTTTTAAATATGATTTCCGGCAAATGTCCGCCGCGGCTATAAGTTACATGGTCCATTCGATCAGTCCAATTCTTGATTACTTTTTCCAATAAATCTGGCCGTATGGCGTCAATGGTGGCTTGAACATTGGCTTCATATGCTTCAAGAGTTGCTGGTTTGTCGGCATAAACCAAAGACTTAACATAGCCTCATAAAAAGTAATCCAGAGGCCCTAAATCGCACGAACGAGGGGCCAGTGAACAGGACCACTTCTGGAAATAAAGTTGTCACCAAATTGATTTTGCAATAAATCGATTGTTAAGCGCGCTATATGGCAAGTTGCACCGTCTTATTGGAACCAAATGTCGTAGATGTTTAGCTGATTAATTTTTGAAAACAAAAATCCAGTCAGCATGGCGCGATAGTGCTCGCCATTCACCGTAATTGCAGCTGCTTCCTCATTTCGAAAGAAATAAGGACCGATGATGCCGCCAGCTTGTAAACCGCACCAAACAGTCAATTTTAATGGATATAAGGGTGATTTATTAATGGCTTGAAGATTGCCTTCGCTCTAAATACGGAAATTTTGCTTATTGATCAATCAGCAAAAATGCGACACAAACCATGGTCGTTTGACTTCAATTTTTGCACGTGCTGTATTTTATAGGCACGGAAGCCAAAATCCTTACGTAAAATTTTCCACGTAGTCGAAGGACAAAGGCCAACAAGTTGAGAACGACGACGAATCGAAATTTCGCCGTCTTCTTCAATACTTCGCTCTACAGCAGCAATATTTTGTTCAGTACGCACACTTCTTTGTATTGTTGATGGTTTTGAATCGAAAAGAGTAAAATTAGTGCGAAAACGATCAATAACTGGACGAATTGCTTGCTAGCTAGACCGATTATGTTGACCGTAAAATGGACGAAGTGCTCTATGAACTCGCGAGCAGATTTATTTCTTCCAAAGTAAATTTCCACAATTTGGAAGCGTTGTTCTGGCGTTAAACGATTCTTGATAACTTGCCAAACCTTACTATTCTTTCTATTTTGCATTTTAAATCTTTTGCTTTAACAAATTTTTGACATGACATTTTAATTGTCAAAACGTTTTCTTTTTTGATTTAAATGTTAATTTAGATATTTATGTATTTATTTGCAAATGTTATCTATACTCTTGCTCATTTCTTTCATTACTTACTAATTTTATCATAATTTTGACCATAAGAACACTATATATATATATATATATATACAGACTTGTTCATTCTAGAATTAGATATGCGCTGTCCACAAGTGGATAAGAGTGCAGATATATTTATAATTAATTTATTAACTTTCTGAGAAATCTCTAATGTAAAATTGATTAAGAATGATACTCTCACCACACCACAGTTCGTGTGTGCGTGCGCTGCTACGATAAACCTTGTACTGATAATCAAAATAAGTCATTCTTGTTAAAGCCGTTGCGGTGTACTAAGCATTTATTATTTTACTTTTAAAAATGACTTATACACACGAAGAACGAATACACATTATAAAATGGTACTACGGTGGCCATAGCGCACAAGAAATTGTTGGGCGATTTGTTTTTTCGTTTGAAAATAGACCCGTACCGACTGTTCAGACTGTTTTGAATATTGTCCGTAGGTTGGGTTGGGTTGTATTGTCTGGCACAAGAAGGTGGTATTTTTGAGCCACTTATACACTAGGATTTTTAAAAGTTTCTTTTAATTTTTTCATTGTTTGAAAATCTTTTTAATTTTTAGAATTTTCTATTGTCATTTATTTCAAAGAATATTTTATTAGTTTCACGCCAAACGGCAAAACATTTCAAGAAAATAGCCATGTTGCATTTTATTAAAAGATTCAAATAAAATGCATCAAATAATTTATACAATTCAAAAATGTAGAGAACGTATTGTCAATGCATAATGATTTACAGCCCCGACCTACACACATCATGTCGCTGGTGAAGACTCGATTTCAGACATTTATTCACAGCGTAACACGCGAGAACTGACGTTCGGGAAGTTGTTTGCAATACAAAAGTGGGAGTACCACCTGTACCTGTACCACCTGAATATCGTTGTGCGATGTGGACAAATAACACCTAGTGCAAGAGTCATTTCTTCGAAGCACTGGTCTATGTTTAAACCACGCACGAAATTATAACGCAAAACTGCCCTTATCTCATTTCGTGACCACGATGCCGTCGCAAGCACTTTACACTCTCACTGCTAATGAATAACTGAGCCCATCGACATGGCGCGGCGGCTACTATGCACGTATGAACATGTCTCAACATGCAGCAACAAGCAGCTTCCTACGATTCATTGTTGCATCATATTGCAAAACTTTCCTAGTACCCTTTATATCTTTCGTTTACAGATTACCATGTTTACCAATACATTAATTTCAGTTGTATTTATATTATCATTACATATGAAAAAGGAATTTAGCTACAAAATAATATTATTTATATGTGTATTGAAATATATTATGATCTTACTTAAATTATTGTGAGTATATTTTTATTTAAATATGATACAAATGTATTTGTTTGATTTTATTTTATATCAATTACACAGGACAACCAAAAATATTTTTTAAAAACTTTTTTCAAAGTTCAACCTGTTTCTTATGTATTTTGGTGTGCTTAATCCAAATTTTCAATCAGTTTTTTTTTATCACGTACGTTGCTCGTAGAAGGGTTCAACAGTAATCTCCCATCATGTTGACATTCCAACGACCCTGATACCGCGTCTTCATCTCCTGTATATCTTGGTGTTCCTCGCTTACAGCTCCAAGGTTGTCAGGGAAAAAACTTAAATGTGAGTATAAAAAATGCACCTCCACATTAAAGTTACATCCAAGTTCTCGAAATATTTTCAACATGTTTTGAACTATATTTTAGTAATTGGGGTTTTTCTGATTGCCTAAAAACTTCAAAACAGGTATTATTATACGCTTACAATGCATAAATAACGTAAAGTAAACATGCGAGGAAACTTTACGTCCTGTGGTATTTTGAAGTTCATTTTCGGATTCAGGACGTCAAAAAACATAAAGGGGAGCCAAATTTATAGAAAAAGCTTTTAATTGTTGGCCTGTGTTATTTTTATATATTTATTTTTTACCGCTTTATATTATGCATCGTATATACAATGCAGAAATTTTTCTAAAAAAGTTTCTGCAATTCATATCCTATCTATAGAGCAGTTAAAATTTGAATTTTACGATGCTAAATATATGACCTTATTAATTATATAAATATACCTTTATTTTTTTTTATTGCTTTGTATCTATTCAACTATGTTATTCCATAACAATATATACATACATACATGTATATATATATATATATATATATATATATATATATATATATATATATATATATATATATATATATATATATATATATGTATATATGTATGATATTTTAACATCAATCATTCACCGTTTTCATCGGATTTGGTCCTTTATGATTTCTGTTTATTCTCCAACGGACTGGGTAAAAAATTTCTAAATACTTTACATTTTTTAAATCAAATCGCTTCTTAGAATCTGCATTTCAATTTTATGTAATAAATAAAGAAACTACATCTAACATGCTGTTGTCTATTTTCATTGTCTTATTTTAACGAATTGAACATTGCACATCCAATAACTTCTATATATTTCCTAAACTAAACACATTTATTCGTTTGTTAAGGGGTTATACGTGATTTGTTCAAAAGAAAAAGTGAATTTTGAATTTCAAAGTAATCCCCCTCAGATATAATGCACTTATGCGGGCGCTTCTTCCAATCCTCGAAGCACTTCTGAAATGCGCTTTTCGGTATGGCCATCAGCTCGTTCTTCGATTCTGACTTTATCTCATCAATTGTGGCAAAACGCTTTCCTTTCATTGGTCTCTTCAGTTTTGGGAATAGGAAAAAGTCGCAGGGAGCCAAATCTGGTGAATAAGGTTGTTGGGGCATGATTAGGGTGTTGTTTTTGGCCAAAAAAATCACGAACAAGCATTGATGTGTGAGCTGATACATTATCGGGATGCAGAATCCATGATTTTTTTTCCACAATTCCGATCGTTTGAGCCGTATTGCTTCACGCAAACGTTGCATAACTTCCTCGTAGTATTCCTTATTAACAGTACGACCTGTTGGCAAGAACTCATGATGCACCATGCCATTGTAATCGAAGAAAATAGTGAGCAAAACCTTCACATTTGATCGAACTTGGCGTGCATTTTCTCGGCCTTCTGTAAAGCGCTTGTACCACTTTTTTAAGACAAAGTGGACTCGCCGAATGCCACAGTCAATATTTCAAGTGCCTTGGAGTACTTTATTCCATTTTTAACGTAAAATTTAATACATATTCTTTGATCTATTTTTTTCAAAAGTGAATAATCGAAGAACACACACAAACGTGAGTAAGTTTTTCAGTTGTTAACAACAAACTACTAATCCAAATTGGCTGATAATGCCAACATATGACTAACACATGTATACCAACATAACAAAAACAAAATTCGCTAATTGAATGTACACGGCGCGCGAAAATTCAAAATTCACGTTTCCTTTTGAACAAACCACGTATAACGTGCATTAGTAGTATCTATGAGTTTCAAAGAAAACGAATGGGGGATATTTATTAGTCCATATTTGCTTGTTCGATTATCTGATATGACAGTTGTGCCACTATTAACTTCACACTGAGCGACATTTGGCGATTTCGTGTATAGATAATCCTAAAATACAAATTAAACTGTAAAAAAAAATGTGGCACCCTAGGTAATTATTACGTAACTAAGTTAGAGTCGTGCCCTAATCGACGAATTAGAATATTTAGAATGTAATTGATTTTTGAACGAGTTAAATATTTTTGTTTGTTAAAGTTATCATTCAAGCGAGTATGTACCACTCTCTTAATTGGCAAAAGAAAGTAAAATACATTAGTATGAGGTTATAGTTATCCATGTTATATTGACAGCTTAAAATTATGAATGTCCTTGTCCACTACGAGTAGTTGTTTGCTCACGGGACTCTATTGTATAGGCGAATCAATTTCACTTCGACTCCTGTTTTTGTATTTTGCAAAATTCAGTTTTTGTTTCAGGTATAAAGTTTTAGATAAATCGGAATTTGCGTTTGCTTTAATAGAAGTCATTTCGGGCCGTTTTATATACATAAATTAGTGTTGACGAAACACAAATACATTTAATATTGAACTTGAATAGCAGCTATTTATGTGTTTGTATAATAACCGATTTCTGCATGGAACTTATTGTAATAGTGCATTGAATTTTGCATCGATAAAATCGGAATGGTCGTGCTTGAATTGTTTACGTATTAATTTCTAGCTGGCAGGTACCAGTAAATAATTACTCTTTTATGTTAAAAAGCCATTGTTTCTGTATTCCTATCGAACTTAATACGTTTTCCCACACGTGAATGGTAAATCGAATCAATGGTGGCGTGCAAATACTAAAAATTTTTGCAGGTCAATACACAAAGTCAAGGACATCATCATGTTTGTCCGCATGTAAATTGAATACATAAAAATCAAAACCGCGTGGGCTCACGACGGTTTTCAGATTATCTCTACAGAAGGACGAGTTTTTTTTTACACTTACACTTCTACAACCAAAAGCGGGAGTATACCTCAATAATATACGTATTTTTAATATCCCAGTAAGAATGCTAAAGGTTTCCCTTATACCTGAAGGATTTGTTTGCAACATTTAAATGTATGTACCCGTATACGGAGCCCACCATACCGGTGTGTACGTATGTCAAATGAAAGCAATTACAACGAATTACTGACGCGTTACGTAAGATTTTGTTTGTGATATATCGCTTTAGTGAGATCTGTTCACTCTGAAGATGTTGTTTGTCCAGTTAATCGAGTATGCTAATCTTTCTGGACAAATAAACAAACAAAAGCTGGTGGGCCCGCGTTGCGCGAGTTTGAATGCCACAGGACACTTAACTCAATAGTTATTTTAGATACGTATTATACTTGGAGTGTACAGTTATATATGTATTTATGTATATTCATTAATGTTCTGCAAAGTAATTTACAACCTTGTCATCGAAGTGACATTTATAAACATCCCAATACAGATCGTTTTTATGTTTTAAAACTATACATCTGTAATTACAGACTAGATACTTTTTTAAATCAAAAATGCTATTTATTTCTCCCGATTTGTCTTTTTCACTGTATACCTCTGATCACTAACTTATGAACAGGGAAAAAATCTTAGTCAGTTATTAACATCGCATTCTATTGCACATTTGCCCAGTAGCTCACCCACCTCAAAATCGGTTGTCACCCAAATTTATTTGTGACATTTAACTTATGAATAGAGATGGCCCGTTTTGACGGTGCATAGTAGCGCGTCCGGCAAGAATTCGGCAGGCGTCGGTCAAGATTATTTTATTATAACTTTATCGCACAGTGGGCTTCTAGATTACTCGAGTCGCTTCTAGAGTGTGTCTAGCTGGTTCAGCCAACCGTACACGGGTGAGTGAAGATGCTACATAAATGACAACACAGGTTACAAAGGATACATAAAATGAATGAATATTTGGGATTAATTTTGTCAAACAATTGCAGTCCATACCAAATGATACCGTTGCCCGATGAATTGGTGATATAGTTAAATATGTAGAAACATGTATTTTCACTCCAGCTTGATGGGGCAACATATAACAACAGAGATGCTCATTTAATTACCTATGTTCGATTTTGGAATTATATCAACGGTAGAAGAACTACTTCTCTGTAAGCCTTAGAATTCAGTGTTATTATACAACTGTATCTTGATTAGCCGTAGCAGTTTCGTCAAATGTGATGCCCTTAGTGTGACTTTAATGGTTTACAAAGAACGGTATTGCAAATGGTATATGGAATCAGTTAGACATTGAGAAAATTTTAAAAAATGTTGTTACATAATTTTTTAAAATTAGGATACCGATGTATACCGGTACATAGTTAATTTAATGATGTATCTTTTGTGCATTTATCTATAAATAAAATCATTCCTCAGATTGCTAGCTGTACTCACACTAGACGTGCTACTGTGCATCAGAAAAACTGACCATCTTTAACTGTCGATCATTTGGAGAGGAACATTTCTATGAATCAACTTCTATTTCTAGGTTAGATGAAGTTGTTCCTAAGCCTTTTTGTGTACCGTTTTCATTATGGGATGTGTGGTACCATCATCAGATGGGTACTCCAAATGTTTACAGTTGCACACAGGGAAACTCTAAAAGATATTTGCAATCATCTTTTAACGCTGTATAGACACGGCAAAGAAAATTTTCTTGCAAGATTTGTGACAATGCATGATTCATCAGTATGATGTAGAGACCAAAATACAGAGTAAGGTGGACACATTGAGGTTCACCACCGCCGAGAAATTTGAAGATGCAACCTTCGGTGGGGTAGGTCAGTTTATCCGTATTTTAGGATGCTGAAGACATAGTTTTAGTAGATGTTTTGCAGAAGGAGGTCGCATTTACAGGTGCTTACTATGCCAACTTAATTCCCAAATTACGTCACGCGATAAAAGAAAAACCTCGGGGAAAGTTGCGCGAACGTGTTCTCTTGCATCAGGATAACGCACCTAGTCACAGATCCCCAATTGCAACAGCTGCAATAGCTCTAGGTTTTATTATAGAATAAAGTTTTGGGTATACGAATTGTGCCCTGTTTGACATGAATATATTGGTAAACCATTCTTGGATTAGCGTTGATGAATTTCTCAGTTCACTTAAGAGAAGCAGTACAAGCGGCAGCAACGTCATTTCTTCAGATTGTTCAAAGTCTAACAAACTCATCCAGAAAGATATGATATTATATACGCTTCCATTCGCGTCGATAGTATGCCCTTTAACTTTAAATTGTTTGTTAAATAAACGTTTTAAGAGTTACAAATGTACTTCAAATGGTCACCATTCGTCATATGCAGGCTATACATCGATGTATAGATTTCCTGGAAGTTGTTATTACGATCCTATTGAGAAGAATTAATTCAAAGCACAGTTTTAAAAATAATGGTGCTAACAACTATTTGTTAAAATAGATAAAGAAAGAGTAAAAGTATGTTTATGAAAATAGTTCTTACTGCAGTGTATAAATGTACATGAAAACCATAAATTCTTCCTTATATTTAAAATGCTATTAAAAGTACCCGTTATTTTCATAACTCAAATTCTCCATGTACTTATTTCAAATATTTATGAAATGGAATTATTTACGTTAACAAAGGTTCTTAAATGTATTTCAGGACAATGTAAGTGGGAAGGCATAAAATTACTGCTGGCATGAAGTTACTGAGTTACTATTGTTACAAGTTACATGTTATTAGAAATGGCATTAACTGCATTGGAAAGAAAAGCAATTTTATGTTTGTATGATCCTAATTTTCTGCGTAAGACCTCGCAATATAGTGTGTCTACCCACAATAAGATCTACTGATGTTTATATACATTGTGATCCGAAACTAAAGAAAACGCTTTGCTCGGATGAACTTGGGTTATGTGAGCAGTTGATGATTTTTGTTACTACTTTCTGCTACTTCTTATCAAAATATCGTCTTTTTTTAACCGCCTTAGATAGGATCCGGACGAAGAAGAAGAACTTCAATTTCTTCTCGCAGAAAAACAAAAATTCTTCGAAGGGGTATTTTTAATGACTTTAGGTATTATATATCTATACTCAATACTTACCATTTATGTTAAATTTTTAATATTATGTGTGCATGTTTGCATATATTTATTTCAATCACATATTTCTATATGTTCATTTGAATTTTCTGTATACATACATCCGAAATACCATGTACAAATATGTCATCGATGCTCTCCATTCAAATTTGGCGCCAGTGTGGTTATTTGACTACTTGAAACCGTGAACGCTATCTTTTCTCTCCTGTCGCAGTATATCAACACAATATACGACGGTGGATAATTTTCCTCATACAAGAGGTGTGCAGCTAAAGCATTATTACAAGGATACTTACAGAAAGTTTATCTGCGAATAAGCAGAATTAACTTTATTTAGTGACAAATATATGTATATGTATTTAGGGCAACAGACAAATTTCTATTAAGAATTGATATATATATATATATATATATATATATATATATATATATATATCAATATCAAGAATTGATATATAAACACCCTTTACATGTATTATAGGCTGTTTTAAATTGCACGTTTTTTTAAGAATAAATAAAATATAGATGGCGCACTGAATTTGTCTGGGTATATGGGCATTTAAAAAGTGTGATGTATGACATTTATAAAAATGGCTTCGTACACGGTACAACGACCCGTTCAAATTGTTGAATTATTTTATGAAAATCAGAGTTCTGTGAAAAGAGTTTTTAGAAAATTACGTGAATTTTATGGTTTACATAATCGTCCATCTGAAAGCCCAGAAAAGTGAAAAATACAGTCGTAGTGGCCGTTCATAAGAAAATATTGGTTTGGTTCATGAAAGTGTTGCTGAAGATCCTGAAATGTCTATTAGACGCCGTTCACAACAACTTGGACTTAGTGGATCAACAACATGGCGTATTTTACACAAGGATTTAGCTCTGAGGGTATATAAGGCTCAAATAACACAGGAACTGAAGCCATTAGATCATTTAAAACGTCGTTCGTTTGTCAATTTCATCAATGAACAACCAAATGATTTTTCTCAGTAAATAATGTTTTCCGATGAGGCACATTTTGAACTTGATGGCTATGTTAATAAACAAAATTGCCGTATCTGGGGTGAGAAAAATCCAGGAATTATTCATGAGATACCTATGCATCCTGAGGGAGTTGCTGTTTGGTGTATATTATGGTCAGGTGGTGTAATTGGACCTTACTTCTTTGAAAATGCTGCTGGTGAAGCTGTGGTGAAGCAACAGGATGGCGCTACACCTCACTTTGCACACGAATCAATTAATTTATTGAGAGAAACATTTTCTGGGCGTGTAATCTCAAGAAACGGTGATGTTAATTGGCCACTAAGATCAAGTAATTTGACACCATTAGACTATTTTCTTTGGGATTATGTGAAAAGTCAGGTTTATAAAAACAATACACAATCAATTCCTGCTTTGACAGATGAAATTATTCGTGTCACAGGTGATATAGAACTTCAATTATGTCAAAATGTCATTGAAAATTTTAACAAAAGAGTGGACGTCTGTGGAACTGCAAGAGGAGGCCATTTGGCAGACATTATTTTTCTCATTAAATGTCATAACTGATACTTCAATTACCAATAAAAAGTTTTTGAAAGCGAATGCAAATTATGTGTTTTATTTATTTTTTAAAAAATTCGCGAAATTTGAAACACACTTTACATATATTTGTCACTAAAGAAAAGGACAATAGAAATTTGACTGTATATATGTAGAATTGCAAATCAATATATCGATGGTAATTTCTCGGTGAGAATGCTGATTTTCACTTTCGCCTTTACAAATTTTTTATGAACGATCCTCTAGCTATCAGAAAAGCAAATTGCAGTGCCTTAAACCTACTGAAAGTCTACAATCTTAGTAAAGCACTGTTTCCATAGGTCTCTTATAGTTTTGCTAGGGTTTACGCGCGTACTGTGTTCTAGTGTGAAATAAAATTTGATAAAGTCCGAAGTTCTCACTTCTTTTTCAAATGCACTAGACAAATTCGGTTGGACAATTAATATTCTCAGGGGTTCAAGCTTGCGATACTAGAAGCCCATCTGATCTTAGTCCGCCTACCCCACTTTGGCGAGAAGGTAGGCTAATGAAGTTGCCAGTCCGAACGCTACGCTACTAGTCTCATTACTTTATTTCCACACCTTGTATATATATTGCACTATTATAGGCAATCCCAAATTCCTTTATATATTTGCCATGTCCTATTTATCTTTGCAATTGTATTTTTTTTAATTTATTTGGTTTCATATTTGTATTTTAAAATAGAATTAAAGACAATGGATTTTGAACGGTACCATCTAGATTAAATTTTCTTAAGACGATTATCTGAGAAATCCTTATAAACTGCTATATGTAAATTGATTCCCTTTTACTTTTTTTTTCATTTTCGAAATATTAGCTAATCGACATTTTGTGTTTCTGTCAGTCAGTTGAATCGGTCATTATAAAACTATTTGTATTTATTGCTGTTTGGTTAACATCAGTTTCAAGAGTATTTTCGTCGTCGTTTATCACTAAACTGTCTAGAAATGACACGCCCATACTTATTGTAATCGAATTTAGATTGTTTCCATTATTGGGTCGCCCATTTGTAAATTATAATCTATGCTTTTGATATAATTGCATTTTTAATAAGCTCATTTGCAAATATCCTGCTGTTGGTATCTCAATGTTTTTCATTGGAAACACGCTGACATCGTATTATTAAAAGAGCGTCCCATCGTCTATAAAACATCGAAGCTAGTGGTGAAAAAGCGTCAGGTAATGGTGCCCACAACGTGTCTATATAAATTAACCCAGAAATAGCAGTCGTATTTATACTTAGATATCCAACTGCAGATATGTATTTATTAAGTGCCCTTAACAAGAATTCTATTAAGCGTTTATTTTATAATCCTGGACGCACTCGTAAACTACTTTACTAACTGTAAACTTATGGTTACTGTCACTGCGGGAGAAATCGATTCTGATGTGTTCACAATAATTAATGGATGTGCATAAATTTCTAGCGGCATTGATGTATTATGTATTTATTTATGGGTGTATACAATAAATGTGCATGTTATGATAGTAGTTTGTTTATAATTGGTGTATAAAAATAAAGTTGTCATCTATCTGTCATCATCGCAGAGGTTTCCGATTAACATAATTTTCAAGGTGAACTGTAATGAAAAACTACGTATAACAAGATGATCGAGATGAGTTTGATGAATAAAATAAACAAACAGAAAAGCAGTAGTTATTCACGTTGAAATGTATACACGTTTTAAGGCAATCTCTTCTTCGTTCTAAACTGATATACATACATACATATAAGCATATACATACATATATCGTTTTAAATAAAAAGGTATGTACGCATGTATATAGTGAGATGTGTCGATAAAGATAAATATGTGCAAGGGTAGTTTGACAAGTAGTGAGAATGGACAAGAAAAACGATTTTTTTTAATACAAAATAATTTTTATTTTTCAATATATTCTCCTAAAAGAGCAATGCATTTATTCCAACGGTGCTCCAATGCCCTTATGCCATCTCTAAAATGCGATTCCGGAAGGCTTGCAAAATACTCATTTACGAAGATGATAAGCTCGTCGTTAGACGAAAATTTCTTTTCACCTTTTCGATTTTGGAAAAAGGTGGAAGTCGGAAGGGGCTAGATCCGGCGAATAAGATGCAAGCGGTACTAATTGGAAATGCAACTCGTGGATTTTGGACATCACAACTATGCTAGTATGCCAGGGAGCGTTGTCTTGGTGAAACAGAATCTTTTCCTTTGCCATTCCTGGCCGTTTACCACGAATCTCAACATTTAATTTTTGTAGAAGTTCTGCATAATATTGTCCGTTTATTGTGGCACCCTTCTGAAGGTAATCAATGAGCAAAATGCCCGTTGAATCCCAAAAAATTGATTCCATTACCTTGTTTGCCGATAAAGCGGTTTTCTCTTTCTTTGGAGGTGCGGAACCACGTTCTAACCATTGTTTCTACTGTTCTTTAGCTTCGGGTGTACTGTAGTGTATACAAGTTTCATCGCAAGTAACAAATCGCCTACAAAAATCAACCAGATTTTAACAATCCGTGATTACGTTATGATTATTCCCTAACACATGCTTTGCTAAACTAGGTCTTTTAGGTCGATTGGAATTGATGTGCACCATATGTTCTTTATACCGGGTTTTTATCGATCGTTTTGTCTGGCCTATGTATTGTTTATTGCAATCTAGACCATTAATTTCGCAAATCCCCAATTTCTTATTGGCCTCAACTTTATCTTTCGCATTTCATAAGAGAGATTTAATAGAGTTAGTGGACCGAAATGTAACTTGTAAACCGCGCATTTTAAAAACACTGTTTAAATTTTTCGTCAAAGAGTGAAATAGTAAACATGTATATTGCTTGTCTCGAATTTTTATATCTCAATACAAATTAAATTAACCAAATTTTCATTTCACGAGATGAATAAACATACATTAAACAAATTACAATATAAAAACAGTCTATTTATATACTAAATGACGTATTTGTATCTTCCATACGTCCTTCTTCTATTCATTAATGTATGAATCATTCATCTCGATATTATCCTCTGTGATACATTTTAACACAGATAAAGTTTATTATAGTTTTCTTTTAACATTGTTATATTATTCATTGCACAAGTATTATTTATATAATTATTTAAAATTATGTTTTTGTTTTTATGGCACTATAACCATTATGGACCTACATACTTAAAACAGATAAGTTATTTAAAAACATAATCTCGAAAACTTATCACTATTTGTGTGTACATACGTTTGTTACACTATGTTTTTCTTTTAGCTAACTGGCACTATGTTGACTATACGAGTGAATTATAGAGAATTCCTGGTTTTTAGCTCGTGTTCGTTTATAAAGCAGAAAACGAAAACGTATAGAAAGTCATTATTGCCTTTAGATACGATACCAAAGCAGTTGCTATTAATAATCTTTTATATGTTAATTAAAAAGATATTTTAATTTCTTTTTTGATAAAAAATTGAATATGATATCCTTAAATTACACATATAAATTTGCCTTAGTGTCCCAGTTTCATCAATTAAATCCTTCATATGAATACTTACAAATTGTTAAAAATTCTTATGTGAAACAAACTTTAAAATCTCAATATTCTGCTAAAAACCATATGCAGTAGAAACTATAGAAATATACACATTGTTACTTGTATTTATACAGTAAATTTGGTTTATAACTGTTAACCGATATTTAAATTGTTATACGACATTCTTACTGTAAAATCAAATCATTTGCATTCCTTTATGTTTCTTTACATCTCATGCAATTACTTTCCTTTTAATATTAATTTAACTAGCGTATACAGAAATCCTTCACCACTTCCTATCGATATATCCTTACGTGATAACTTCCCTTTAATTTATTATTATTACAATTTTAACTTGATTTTACATGTGTTCATTTTCAGGTATTTCTAACTAATATATAATAATGTTTGTAATAACTATACTGGATAACACAAAAACATTACACATATGCAACACATACATACAAAAACTCCCATAATTTTTGGATATTTTATTTAAGTAGATATATGCATCTAATAATAATAATAATATTAATCTTTAATGCCCAACAGTTACATAGACCATTTACAGAATATAATGCACTTAAGAATAAAATTAAAATTGAAACAAAAATAGGTGCAGTTAATGTGCTACAAATAAAAATAAGAATCTAATTAACAAAAAAAATATATATACGCACTTATAGTAATGTAATCCAAGTCATACAAAAAAAAGAAACTGAGCTAACAATAATAGATTCAAATTAGCGATAGGGAATCCTCGTATAATGCATTAGATAATGACCATTAATCCTGTAGGATAAATATTTGAGGAACCTCTTTTGAACACGCTCCAGGAGTAATTGCTGGTAGTGGTAAAGCGGGTACCACACAACTGAAGCATACTCCAATCTGGACCGGACAAGATATATAAGATAATATAATAAGGAAAGATATCAAAATGCAAAGTGAGGACTTAGATTTATAACTAATCTTAATACGACAAATTTAACTATGAAACGTAGTCGTTTATATTTAACTAATGCTTATTACGAGCATGTAACTAGTAAATCATGCTCTTACCAAATTAAATATTATCAATTGATGCTTCTCATACTAATTTGATAATTATAACAATATATATATATATATATATATATACGAGGTGTGGCTATTAAATAACGAGACTGACGCTGGTACAGAAGAAGTGCGCATGCGCCAAACGCCAACGACTGACAGCTATTTATCGTGAAGCTTTCTCTTCCGAATGCAATACCTCTCGCCTCTGTAAACAAATCAGTAGCCGTAGCCTTCGTTCGCATTAGAATTGTGATTTTGTTTCGCCGGAAAAATGTTAAGTGTAACAATAGAACAACGAATTGTTGTGAAATTTCTCATGAAACAATGAAATACCGTTACTGAAACTTATAATTTATTGAAAGAAGTGTATGGCAATAAATGTTTATCGCGTGCACGTTTTGAGTGGTTTAAGCGTTTTCAAGATGGCCGAGAAGACGTTGTAAATGATTTACGCCCGGGTCGCCCTTCCACGTCAAAGACAGATGACTATCGCAAAAATCGGTAATCTGGTTCGATCTGACCGTCGGTTAAGTATTCGTCTGATTGCTGAAACTGTAGGAATTGATAAAGAACCTGTACGGCAAATTTTA
Organism: Dermolepida albohirtum; assembly: GCA_031893035.1. Taxonomy (NCBI): domain Eukaryota; kingdom Metazoa; phylum Arthropoda; class Insecta; order Coleoptera; family Scarabaeidae; genus Dermolepida; species Dermolepida albohirtum. Next base: position 194,250 of record JAVIWB010001491.1, on the reverse strand, counting down.
CATAACAGTGTTAACATGCAAAAAGTGTGTACCAAAATGGTGCCTAAAATTTTCACGTTCGAACAACAAGAAACTCGCAAAAGTATTTGTACTGACACTTTGAATGCCATTGAAAGTGACCCAAACCTATTAGAAAGAATAATAACATGTTACAAATCGTGGTTTCTTTCTTATGATCTTGAAACGAAGCGCCAATCCATGCACTGGAAGAGCCCATCTTCACCGAGAGCTCGAATGAGCAAATCCAAATTCAAAGCAATGATGATTGTTTCTTTCAATATTCATGGGATTGTGTATCGGAAGGACAAGTCATGGGTGCCCCACCAAGACAATACACCGGCTTATTCCGCATTGTCAGTCAATAGGTTTCTAGCCAAGCACAGCATCCCAGTGTTAGACCGTCCGGCTTATTCGCCGGATCTTGCGCCGTGCGACTTCTATCTGTTTCCTAAGGTGAAATCTGAATTAAAGGGAACAAAATTTGAGTCCGCTGAAGCTGTGAAAGCGAAAGCGGCAGGCGTCCTGAAGGAGCTGACAGACGAAGACTTCCAGCATTGTTTCGAACAATGGAAGATTCGTATGGAGCGTAGTAGGGATAGATATTAAAGGTAATAATAAGTTAATATGTATGAAATCAAAATAAAATATTTTGCAGCGTCAGTCTCGTTATTTAATAGCCACATCTCGTATAATTATAAAATGGGATGAATGAAAGAATGAATGACTGGACGAATGTGAAATGAATGCTCCACGTTGCTACGCCAAAATGTTGTCATTTGGGGGGATTGTAAAAATAAAACGAAGGAATTAATATGAAATGAAATGAATGATTTCATAACTAAGTCAAAATGTTGTAGGCTTTAATAGTTTAGTTTACTTTTATGCTGTTTTATATGAATTAATATTATATGTATAAAATGTTTACATATGAAAAATTCAAAATATTGCTCATCGCTAGCGACAACTTTTTCTCATCTTTCTGGCAGAGCTCGAATACCGTCACGGTAGAAGTGTTCGTCTTTTGAGGCTATCCACGCATCAAGCCATTTTGTGATGTCAGATATGAGCGTAGTACTGCTGATTAGCCATTAACCTTTTGCCAAAAACAAACAATGAAATATGATTAATAATCTCAATATCTGGCGAATATGGCGAGGGAGGTAGGACCTCCCATTTGAGCGTTTCTAAGTAGGCTTTAACGGGTTTGGCAACATGAGGCCGAGCGTTGTCATGCTGTAGAATCACTTTGTCGTGCCTCTGCTCATATTGTGGCCGCTTTTCGCGCAGTGCTCGGTTCAATCGCATCAATTGAATTCGATACCGTTCCCCAGTGATGGTACGTAATCGGTTTCAACAGCGCAAATAAATAACACCGCCGTGGCCCCATTCAAATAGACAGCAAAAAAAATAGAAATTGTAAAATCAAAATGATTAATGTAATGAATGCATTTTTCATCACCCGTAACGATGTGATGAAGAAAACCCTTTCTTTTTTGCCGCTGGAGCAGTTGTTCACAGGCGAAAAAGGATCAACGTCACTTGATGTTAAAATATAATAACTCAAAAATATATTTTTAAATATTCCCAACGCTTTAAATCGCTGGAAAATGGCTAAACTTGAAATAATGATAGCAAGTTCTTTTTGCGTTTGGCAAGGATTCTCATCGAGCAATGCCTCCAATTCAGCGTCTTCAGAAGGTTATTGTCTTCCTTCACGAAAATCGTCAACATCGAAATCACCGTCTTTGAAGCGACGGAACCAATCACGACACGTTGTTTCACTTAGAGCAGCATCTCCGTAAACTTTTTAAAGTTCTCGATGCACTTCAGCCGCCGTTATCTTCGAATGAAAGAAGAAAAGCAACACTTCCCGCAAATAACGATTATTTGGCACAAAGTCAGACATTTTCGCACAATCAAAAGTATATGACGCAAAAACAAATTCACTAATGTGTCAAAGCGGTTTGTCTACCATATGTCTAAGCTTGGTTCATGACGTTTTGGTTATGTCACAATCGACCAGCACTTACTACTGGAGCCATCTCTTGAAAAACAGCGAGAATTTAGTTGCGCACCTAATAGTTTAGTTTACTTTTATGCTGTTCAAAATATAAATAAATTAATTCTTTAAAAATGTATAATAATATAATGGTAAGTGACAAATTTATACTTACTTTGTTTTCATTCTACTTATGTTTACTTTCAGGGTATCATGAGTTCCCTTGAGATACGAACATTGCGTGGTAAGGACAATTGTACCTTTTTTTGATTAATTCACATTATAGTTTCAACTATTTCACTATTCAGATTTATCGTAGTAATAGATACAGGCATTAACCTTTTGAAAAAAAATAATAAAATATGAAATATGATTAATAATCTCAATATTATTATGTCTTGGGCGGTAATCCGTTTGACACCTACTTTGCAAGCTTTCGTCGTAGCCGTTCGACGAAATTTCAGTATACAATCGACGATGTAATCCGACTATTTTTATTTTCAACGGGCACACAAGACAATTAATAATAAAATGAATCAATATGCAGGAAACGCTGGGGAATCGATCGAAAGCGATTATTCAAAATAAATAAAAGCTATTCCATTGTGTACGTAATTTATTGACAGGGCGCAACATAGCGTCACGATTCGACCACCATTCAAATAGAACTTGGTAATACTTAAAAATAGAAATTGTAGTAATCAAAATGATTAATGGAAAGACAAGATATTTACGATTCTTTTTCGTCCAATTACTACTACCAGTGCATTTTAAAGTTAATATTTGAACTAGAGGAATATCAATCAATAAAGGATATGGAAATATTGATGATCTAAGTATAATATCTCATAAAATATATTTTTAAATATAACCAAGGCTTTAAAGCATCTAGATAAATGCTAAAGTTGATAATAATAATAGCAACTATAATAATAGGCAAGAACTGGAAGTTTTATGATTGCCATACAGGATCGAGTTGTGAAAATCAGAAGCTATAGTAAATATATCTTAGAAAATGACATGGTAAACATATGCAGACCATGTCACAAAACATCAGAAACAATTGAATATATCACAGACACACGTTCATACATAGCACAAACATAATATATAAAGCGACAGACAATATCTGTAAAATAATACAAATAGATCGTATTAAAAATACAAATGAATAGATACAATTGACATGTGACGCAAATATGGGGTTGGCAACTAAGTACTTTCGGTTTTGTAGTATAAAATAAAACACTTTTTTTTTAAACAAAGAATAGTTTTTAATCAATTACATATTTTCCATTTTGCTCAATGACCTTTTGCCATCTTTATTTCAGCTGCGTGATTCCACGCTCATAAAATTTCTGGTCCTTATCAGCAAAAAACTGAACCAGGTGCGAGTGAAGGTCATCGTCATTTGTGAAAGTTTTACCATTCAAAGAATTCTGCAAACTTCGAAATAAATGGTAATCAGATGGTGCTAGATCAGGGCTGTATGGGGGATGTGGCAACACTTCCCAATAGTTTCCCACGAGTTGCCAAAGCTCCAATAGTTTCCCACGAGTTGCCAAAGATATGTGAGGAAAACTACACCTTTCCGATTTGACAATTCTGGCCGTTTTTTCTTTGATTGCTTCATCCAGTTTTATTAATTGTTGACAGTAAACATCAGAATTGATCGTTTGGTTCCTTGGAAGCAGCTCAAAAAAACACAACACCTTTGTAATCCCACCAAACTGATAGCATAATCTTTTTTGGATGCAATTCAGCTTTCGATGTGATTTGAGCTGGTTTATCGTGTTTGCCTCTTGATCGTTTTCGAACTATGTTACTGTACAGGACCCATTTTTCATCACCAGTGATGATTCTTTTAAAGAAAGGGTCGGTTTCATTTCGTCTAAGGTGCATATCGCAAAAGTTGATTCTTTGTGTTAAATGAATTTCTTTCAATTCGTGAGGTACCCAAATATCAAGCTTCTTAACTAGCCCAAGACATTTTAAATGTTTTTCAATTGTTGCGTGCTATACATGTAGCCTCTCCGCAACCTCTCGAACAGTTATATGACGATCCTCTTCAATTATGACTTTGATTTGGTCATCATCAATTTCAGTAGGCCGACCAGAACGTTGCTCATCTTTGAGGGAAAAATCTCCAGAACGGAATTTTTTATACCAATTCTGACACGTGCGCTCTGTTAAGCAATTAGCACCATAAACTTCACATATCTTGTGAGCCGCAGCAGCTTTCTTTCCTTTACGGAAATAAAACAGTAAAATATGTCGAAAAAGTTCGTTTCTGCACTCCATTTAAAATTAACCCACAACTAATAGCTTTAATAAAAATCACGCACTACTTGCTTCTGAAGTTACGTCAATGTGACTAGTATAACGCGACAAACGGTAAAGTATAGTACTAACATACGTTATACAAAAAATAAAGCAACGCTCTCTATCAGTAAAAACCGAAAGTACTTAGTTGCCAACCCAATACAACGACAGCCAGTTTCATAAAATTCTGAAATTAAATTATACTGGAATAGAAACATTCTCATAGATTAAACAGCAATAAACAATATACTAAAGATACATACCTAATTGACATTTCTATACTTAATACTCGTTTGCATTTATATACAAAGATATTACAAATAATGATAATAATAATAATAATCTTAAGATATAAAGCAATATGAAGCTTGTATTGATTTGCCATTTTATGATGTATAGTAGCACCTCAGTATCAGCCGTGTGTAGTCCAAGCTGAAACACATAAATCAAGATACTTCCATCAAAACAAAATTATTATCTAAATCAACAAGAGTATCTAAACACTTTTCAACAATTATTATCAACTCAGACAGAACCTGAAAGATTGTAGTATATAAGAAACGCCTAAGAAATCCAGAAGAACTCACTGCAAGAAGGCAAACAAAAATTACTGAGTACTGGCTGCAAAAAAAACAATTGAAACAGATTCAGTGAATTGATAGAGGAAGATGACAAAAGTGAAGACAGTAACTTTGTTGACATTTCTGTTCAGTAAGGTTTCGCAAGTCATCATGAATCGTTCATCGCTAGAACAACGCTTTCAAATTGTGGAAATTTACTTAGATAAAATAAATCTGTCCATTTTACGGTCAACATAATCGGCCTATTGAGCAAGCCATTCGTGCAGTTATTGATCGTTTTCGCACTAATTTTACTCTTCTCAATTCAAAACCATCAACGAGACAAAGAAATGTGCTTACCGAAGAGAATATTGCTGCTCTAGCGCGAAGTATTGAAGAAGATGCCGGAATGTCGATTCGTTGTCGTTCTCAATTTGTTGGCCTTTGTCCTTCGACTACATGGAAAATTTTACGTAAGGATCTTGGCTTACGTGCCTATAAAATACAGCTCGTGCAAGAATTGAAACCAAACGATCATCGTTTGCATCGCATTTTTGTTGATTGGGCTCATTTGAAACTGGCCGAAGATGAGCATTTTTGTCAAGAATTGTGTTTAGTGAAGAAGCTCATTTCTGGTTAAATGGCTACGTCGATAAGCAAAATTGTCGTATTTGGAGCGAAGACAATCCTCAAGCCGTTAACGAATCACCATTACATACATACATTAAAATTGACTGTTTGGTGCGGTTTACGCGCTGGCGGCAACATCGGTCCTTACTTCTTTCGAAATAAGGAAAGAAGTGCCGTTACGGTGAATGGCAAGAGCTATCAAGCCATGCTGACTGAATTTTTGTTTCCAAAAATTAATCAGTTAAACATCGACGATATTTGGTCCCAACAAAACGACGCAACTTGCTTTATTTCCAGAAGTGGTTCTGTTTACTGGCCCCCTCGTTCGTGCGATTTAACGCTTCTGGATGACTTTTTATGGGGCTATGTTAAGTCATTGGTTTATGCTGACAAACCAGCAACTCTTGAAGTATTGGAAGCTAATATTCAAGCTATCATTGACGCCGTACGGCCAGATTTATTGGAAAAAGTAGTCAAAAATTGGATTGATCGAATGGACCATGTAACTCGTAGCCGCGGCAGACATATGCCGGAAAACATATTTAAAAAATAAGTGCCATGAAATTATCTACCAGATCATAATAAAAAAATTTCATTTGAACAATATTTCTGTCTTGTATTATCATTTAAAGTTCCAAAGCTCTTTAAAAAATACCCGATACATTGAGTGATATACATATATACGTAACAGGAAGAAAATTTCTCTGTATATCCTTTACCAGACTCTTCACATGTTTAAATTATACATCGTCACCGTTAACAAACACCTTAATGTCTTTATATAATATTTTAATATTATGATTGCCGAACACCGTAATCATCAAAAGAAAATTTTATAAACTATGAATAACCATAATGGCATAATAAGAAAAACTTCAACTCGTATAAAGAAAGAAACTATACGTTAACGCGAAGATATATGAGCTCAATTTTTTATCTTCAGATTACAGAAGAACGTTTGAAAAGATATAATTAACACACGCGCTCGTACTTTTATTGATAGAGCGTGCAGTTTTTTTCCTTAAGCTAAAATTTATTTGTATATATTACTTATAATTCTTGCAACACTTCTTCATGTCCAATTGAACAAAGTACACAAAAGCATCATGGTTGTGTTGTCATTAAGTATACTGTAGAGTTATAGATACATTTATTCATATCTTGGAGACTCGAGTAATTTGTTTTCGTTTGTATTAAGTTAGGATTACTATTAATTTTTTTCTCCTTTTTTATTTCATTCCATAGTCATTTGAGAATAGGTGGCGTATAATCTACGATCTTTAAACATCGCGCTTTTGTTATTTATAGCTAATTCATAGTATACATAATCGATTGAGACCACCATCAAACTCAATTAACAACTCGATAATGATATTTTGTCATTATTATGAATGTAGAAATTACACAGATTGCTTTAATTGATACAACCGGTAAAAAAGTTGGTATTTAATTAATATTTATAATTAATTAAATAATTAAGATTAGCTATTAGTTACATAAGTCATCCGGCCATGTCAGCGCAAACGAACAGATTAGATATAAAATATTTTTTTCTATTTCCTCGTATTCTAGAATAAAATTACTTCTAAAACTAAAAATATAATTACTAATTAGTGAAATAATAATTGAAATACCAGCAGATGGTATTTGCTATGTGAATGTATGTATTGTATATCAAACATTGAAGTCTACACATTTAATTTTTGATTTCGTTGATTGAATCTTCATATGTATTAGTGTGCGGATTTTCTCTTAGCGTCATTGGATTTGGGTAAAGTTGCAGTTAATATTTTAAAGTTACTTCTTTCTCACACCTTACAGTACATGTCACCTACTCGTACATTGTGAATTCAAATTTATGTCTTTATGAAATTTCTCATGTTTTTAATCTCAGGATTGTGGATTTGTGTTCAACGTTGCGCGGCAAAACTGCAACTATCAGGTTGTTACAAATGTAATGTCCGTTTCTTCCTTCAGTCTGAACTGAATCGCACCTGTGTGAAGACGTGTATGTTTTTGATGAAAATTATTATTGTATTTGTAGAAAAGGATATTTATTTTGAAGTGTGTACCTGTTCCATTTCTTGGAAAGATTAATACACCTGTCCTTGTCCTGCCTATGGAAATGCTGTCGGCAAGAGATATTCGGTCAATTTACCTCTTTTAATTTAAAAAGGGATTAAATGCAGCTGCAGCAACGCGAGAAATTAATCAGACGTTCGGTGAAACCACGTGTAATGAACGCACATTACGGCGATGGTTTAAAAAATTCAGCGAGGGAAATTTTGATTTGGAAAATGAGCCTAGCGGATATGCGCGTAGCACCGTTAATGACGACGAGCTGCGTGTAGAAATTGAAAGTAATCCGTCGACAACAGTCCGTCGACAACAGTCCGTCGACAACAGTCCGTCGATTAGAGGTGGCTACCTCTTTGGCTAATCGACAGAAAGTTGAACCGTTTCTTCATCGAGTGGTAACGTGTGACGAAAAGTGGATACTTTATGATAATCGGAGACGGTCAGGACAATGGTTAGATCGAGGTGAAGCACCAAGACAGCATGCACGAGCATCACTTCAGCCGCGAAAGATTATGGTGACTGTATGGTGGACCAGTAAGGGTATTATTCATTATTCATTTTTGCAACCTGGTGAAACCATCACGGCAGCGTCCTATTGTGCCGAACTGGAAACTATGCATGGAAAATTGAGCCGCTTGCAGCCCTCACTAGTCAATAGACATGGACCCATACTTTTTCATGATAATGCAAGACCTCATGTTACACGACAGACAATCCAAAAACTTTCCGAATTTGGTTACGAAATTCTCCCTCACCCACCTTATTCACCTGACCTTTCACCAACTGATTTTCATTTTCTCCGAAGTTTAGACAATCACTTAAAAAATAGGGACTTCCCTGACCGGGAGTCTGTAATAGCAGTGTTTGAGCAATATGTGAGTCGTCAAAACCTAGATTTCTTTTCAAAGGGAATTTTTCAGCTTCCAGGCCGTTGGCAACAAACTATTGATGTAAATGGAGACTATTTTGCAGAATAAATATTTATATTTTTTTTAATTTAGACTTTTTTATTCCTTACAAAATCGGACATTTCATATGTAACAACCTGATACATCTGAATGATTTATGAGTGGTAGGAACAGGGTTAAAAAAATAAATGCTAAATGACGTGGAAAAGAAGCAATATACTCGAAACAAAAAACTAGAAGTTTTACCTCAATTTATATTTTATCTAAAATTCTATTATCGTTGATGACCAACCCAGCTAAGATCTCAAAGATAATCGAGAGTTAAAGTGTTCAAATTACAGCGCTTCATATGCATGAAGTAAAACCTGCAACAGGTGATCCAAGGCGTGCGGACTTTGGTTAGTGAAAAATTAATGACTCACTCAAGTATAGAACAAAGTTAAATAGGCATTTCAAAAAATTAAAAGGAAAAATTTGACTTTGACAATTGATGTAATAGAACGCATAGTAGAAGAGGAGGAAGAAGGTTAAGAAGATATTTTTATTTGTTACTAATTTATTACTAATTTTGTGACTACCGTCGCTAGATGTCCAATATTATAAGGACCTTTAGGACATGTTATCTCGCTAAAATAGATAACTAAGTTACCACTATGTATCTAGACGAATACTTAAGAACTTGGTAAAATTACCATTAGGTTTACTAGGCGTTGCGAGGAATTCACATCTCTTCAGGCAAACTTGTGTTATTAACGAATGATTCCCTATTGTTGCTGTCATATATTTTCTATACAGAAAAATAATAGAAAAAGCATTACCTTCCTCTTTCGCTCAAACGAACGAAAGAACAAGGGCGAGTCATGTCGTTAAATCTACCTAATTTTTCTGTATCGAAAATGCATGACAAGACTACAGAGAATCATTCGTTAATAACATAAGTTTACCTTAAGAGAGGTGAATTTCTCGAAACGCGTAATAAACAGGATACTATTAACATTGGAATGATTCTCACAACGTTCACCTAAACGCCATTTCGATAAGTTTTTAAGTGATCTTCTAGATACGCAATGATAATTTAGTCACACATTTTAGCGAAATGGTGTACCTTTGTTATTTCGTTCACTTGAACGAAAGAGAGAGGTAATGTTTTTTCTATTATTTACATGTATTTATTACCGATTAAAATAGTTATTTTTTTTTTAAAGCAAAACTAATAAAATAAAAATTTGTTTCTGTTTCTATATCCTTGGATATTCATATTTTATTGTCTAAAATAAAAACGAGATTCGATTTGCGTTGTTTCGATGTGCTTCGTTTTTTCCGGAATGTAACACTGACATAAATTGAAATCTTAGTCTTCTTAGAATGTCTATAATTAGCCTTACATGTACACGAATTAATTATAGTATTTTTTATTTCAATTAGTTTGTTTTTTTAGTTAAAATGACGTATCGTTTTGATTAACGACATCGTTCCTTAATTGCTTTATTTCCCTTCAATGAATAAGATTGATTTGCATAAACATATGGAACAATGTAGCAGCTTACTCACAATGAATGGGATGCAGTACCTGATTTTATTAAAATTGCACATTTTATAATGCAACATTTAGTACTATTGATCGTTAGAAAATTCAACGTTTTCTTGGATGACCGACCCACATTTCTCCTTCCTCTACATTTACAGTTGATGGCTTTCTTTGGCAACTTGTTAAATGTATTTATTTGCTTTTTATATTGTTATTTATACTCTTATCTAATCGGATACATCCTTTTCTCTTCCAAGAAACTTCATTTCCTGTGCTTGAATCCTGCGTTCTTGTTTTCTTATGGTAGAATTTTATGTGTATTCCTTTTGTGGTATTAGTTTCAAGGCTTCAACTTATCTTTCGACATATATTGTTACATGTTTAACTTTTGTTTAACGTTATCGTTGTAGTCATACAATATTTAAATTTTAGATCATGCAGGTGCTCTACTTATAAAAGGCATGGCTTTTACGTTAGGTTATGCGCATGTTTATTTATTTTCTGAAAATTTTGTGAACAAAGAACTGTAGAAGTGCAAGAAGAGTTATATACTTTAAATTTTATAATTTAATTTAAAAGGATCTATTAATATTATTATTATTATTGACGTTATATAATAATAGTTTAGTTACTAGCAGTTAAATAGTTTTCTTTTCTATTCAAGAGATGTAGGTATGGTTTTTTTAGTTCTTTATTGTTCGCTACTCAATTCAACACTGACTAGGTAATTAATATACGGTCGATAGAGCGAGGCTACTTGACAAACTCTGAAAAACTACGAAATGCGTAGTAGTCAGTTCTTTATTGACTTTAATTTCGTTAAACACGATGTAGTAGGAGAGGATGGCATGTATATTTATTGTCGTTGTTCGTATAACAATAGATGTTTTATCATTGTGATTTAAAGCGATATCGTCCCTTTCACTATACTTCCACTTAATTGAATAGTTTTCTTTTCTGTCTGATAGATGGAAGTACAGTTTTCTCATTTTTCGTTTATTATTACATATTAAGCTGTGATTTGTCAAAATGATTTTTATACACTGTTCTTACTATGACAGTCTTTATTTAGAAAAAGAAACTTACATAATTAACAATAATTATCCTAGAATCCCGTGCTCCGCTTGTGGTACTACACCGGATGTCAGCTAACCTTAATCTTTAATTACTACAAAGCTAACTATCTAAATCTAAACTAGTCTTATCTAAAGCTCTAAATGGGGCCTAGCCCGCGTCCTGCTTAAATATTATTCACAATTCTGCTCCTACCCTGCGGAAGTAGTCCGCTCATGATAAATCTTATTCACTAAAATGTCCAATATTCTGTCATACACATCCCTTCAGGTCGAGAGGCCGATGAATCGTTCTTCACCGTCGTCTTTTCTCCATTATCCAGTCTTGTTAAGACGCCTACATATTGCTGATTTTCTGAAAAAGTTTATTTTCAATAGAAATAAAAAATTATATTGTTTCATTGAGAAAAGGAAGTCGTGCACACCTTTGGTTAAACCGGAAACGAAAAAATATCTCGACGTCACCATTTTCTCAGAAAATAATGTTATTAAAGAAATCCGAAAGGACTAGGAAGCTATTTTTTAAATTATTACTGTTACACTTTGCATATATAATAAACGTTTTATCATGTTTTTAAATTATTTTATTTAATTTAAATATTATTCTAACTTAAACATGAAACTTATTATTAAGACAATGTTTGTGAATTACAAATATATAATTTCTAGGACGAGTGTACATGCACGTCTACGCCAAGTTCTTAAAAATCTCGGTAATAATTCACTTGCTTTTAATATTAATGGTATTTTACCTAATTTCTAAATACAATTACAAATTCAAACATTAATCTTTTTCATCCAGAGTACACATTTATTATTCTCTCTATCTACCTACGTAGTTACATATATTCAATATCGCGCCCGTTATTTATTTCTAATTTTTAATGTGTCTTTCTTGTTCTCCCATTGGTTCATTACAAATGTGACCGGTGCACTTGCCTTTTGTACTACCGATTCTTTCACCCAACATTTAAGAAAGTACTTTCTTCTTCTTTAGGAATGCTTGATCTTTCATTGCCACATGCACGTTCGTTAGTGAAGTTTTAGAGTAACCTATACATGTAATATTCAGCGTATTTATATCGCGATCGCTGTATTGCATAACTGCAGAAATCATACGTTTGTAGGCATACACACGAAAGTATAACCATGTATCATTAAATATCTACTAATCCTTGTATACTATAATCCACAGCTTCATTACCTCTACTTTTTATTACAGCTTTTTCAGTTGATTGCGTTTTTCCTTTTACACACTGTTTTTACTAATGATTTTTATTAATATATTTAAGCTTTAAGAACACTTTTTATTTCATTTAATTAATAATATTTTAAAGATAAAGATGTGGTTGATTAACTTGATCACTGAAGATTGATATATAACCCCTTTCCACATTAATTTTCGTAAGTCAAACGTAGACTGTACAATTTGGCTTTCAGCGGTACGGATTGTGTGCCGAATTTGTTTTCGTACGGGTATTTTTGACCGTAGTTTTCCAGGTACGACACTGTTTAATTATCTGCTGACGATGACAACTTACTTGTCAAAATACGTACACAGAATACGAAAATTAATGTGGCAAGGGGTTATATATCAATCTTCAGTGATTAAATAATCGTAATTAATTTTATTATTGTAACTCAATCATTTTTATTTTCTTTCCCCCAAACAGCGTTTGCGATAGTTAACAATAATTTTAGGAGAATCGTGTTCTTTTGTCAAAAATTTAATGACACTGTTATGCTCTCATTCCACAAAATTAATTTTCTGTTGTGAAACACCTTCTGAAGCACAAAATAATCAACGAATTTAAGTCAAACTTGTCACATATGTAAGTAGAAAAACGTTGTTACTATTGAACGTTGCTAGGTAACGTTTAATGTGTTTGTTTTTATCATGGCTGGATGGATATTTTTACAGTTACTCTCGCAAGCTACAAAAGTTATAAATCAAAAACTTGTCGTTCAAAAATCCTTTAATATTAACTTAGTTGTAATATAGGTAGGGCGGGAATATTGAATCTCTTGTAAGGGAAATTCAGCCTCCAATTAGAATAAAAACTACACCACTACCTCGAAATATATAACAAATAAAATTAGATATTTATATTATTTTTTGTAGTTGCTAACTTGGTTGCCGATATATGGATATAATTTAAATCTCGTTATACTGAGAATTTTCATCTAGTTGGCGAGTAATTTGCATTCATGACGACACTATACTTAAGAAACGCCTAAGTAAAAAAAAAATGTTTATTATAATATTTTTAGATTTGTGGTAATTTGTAGCTAAATTTCTCAAAATTCCAAACACTTTGGCGAACCATAATTACTAATCTTCAAATTCTAAGATTTTACCGAAGGAATTCGCCTACAAATCACGACGCTCAGTCCCCTTTATTCAACTGTCAGCGGTCAATTAAACACAAAAAGGAACACTAGTATTGTTCTTTTTTCAATTAAAATTTTTTTTATGTGTGTAGTCAAATTTATACGTTTCAGTTCCTGTACGTGTTTATATATAATGCACACCGTGAAACCAGTTTTTAATACGTTTTAACCTACGGAGGATAACTGTTAAAATATACATAATATACGATGCCCAATAAAGAATTCTCGGAGATTTCAACGATAGGTGTAGGTACAAACACAAGTTAATTTTTATGGCCTTACCTACGTATATCTATACTTGACGTGTAATATATACACGTATTTTTTAAATTTTTAGTATGCGCGTGTTGTAATGTATTTTATTAGAATGAAGTTCGTTGATGCTCGAATTTTGCTCGAAATAAAAAATTTTGGTTCATTGTGTTTGTCTTGTTACGTTTAAGATTTATTAATTTTAATCTGTAGCGGTGTTCGTATTCTCTATTTTATGAAATTGTTAGAAATTTGTAAAGAAAAATTCATAACGATATGGTTTATGTATTAGGTACTTTTGTCTCTTCGTGTAAGATAATTACAACAAGCATTATATTGGGTTATCGTAAAGATCATAGCATTTTTTCTTATTTGCAGGTGCAACTGGTTTAATTTTATAATACAGCAAACATGTAAAATAATAGACTTAATTTTACGATTTTAATTTATTGTTATTATGTACTGTTTGTAATAAATGTAATACATAAAACATCGCATGTAATTATACGTATATAAAGCGTGTTTCAAATTTCGCGGTTTTTTTGAAGAATAAATAAAACACATAATTTTCATTCACTTTCAAAAACTTTTTATTGGTAATTGAAGCATCAGTTATGACATTTATATGCGAAAAATAATATTTGCCAAACGGCCTCCTCTTGCAGCTCCACAGATGTCCCCTCTTTTGTTAAAATTGACAAATGACATTTTGACATAATTGAGGCTCTATCTCACCAATGACACGTATAATTTCATCTTTCAAAACAGGAATTAATTGTGGATTGTTTTTATAAACCTGATTTTTCATATAACTCCAAAAAAATAGTCTAACGGTGTCAAATTACATGATCTTGGTGGCCAATTAACATCACCGTTTCTTGAGATTACACGTCCAGGAAATTTTTCTCTCAATAAATTAATTGATTCGTGTGCAAAGTGAGGTGTAGCACCATCCTGTTGAAACCACATATCCTCTAGATCAATATTCATTAATTCAGGACACCAAAATTCGGTTATCATCCCACAATATCGATCACCATTCACAGTTACAGCTTCACCAGCAGCATTTTCAAAGAAGCAAGCTCCAATTACACAACCTGACCGTAATGCACACCAAATAGTAACTCGTTTAGGATGCAGAGGTTTCTGATGAATAATTCGTGGATTTTCCTCACGCCAGATACGGCAAGTTTGTTTATTAACATTGCCACCAAGTTCAAAATGTACCTCATCGGAGAACATTATTATTTGAGAAAAATCAGCTGGTTGTTCACTAATGAAATTGACAAATGAATGACGTTTTAAATGATCTAATGGCTTCAGTTCCTGTGTTATTTGAACCTTATATGCCTTACGAGCCAAATCCTTGTATAAAATACGCCATATTGATCCACTATGTCCAAGTTGTTGTGAACGTCGTCTAATCGACATTTCAGGATCTTCGGCAACACGTTCACGAATCAAATCAATATTTTCTTGTGAACCACTACGACTGTATTTTTCACTTTTTTGATCTTCCACGGAACCGGTCTCTTGAAATTTTTTAGTAATTCGACCAATAGTGCTTTCAGATATATAATAATATTTTGCATGATCAGTGTTTCTATTTAGTTTCACTAAAAGATGTATGGTATGCCGTGATAATAAAGTATATGAATATGTTGAAAGTGAACATTCCTCGTGTGGGATGTGATATTTACATATTATTTAAATAACTCCTTCTAGAAGAATGTCCATCACGAATACACCGATGAATTTCCTGTAGGGTTTTTCCTTAGTACATTTTTTTAGCAAGTATACCAGACTCCTCTGTTGGAGATGCTGACTTAATTTGTCCAAAATGCTCAACGGCCCAGGTAATGACAAACTGTATTGTACTATTTTCGAAATCTTCCAGATATGGCCCTAAATTTTTCTGTGGTGAAAATATAATTATTATGTTTTAGCTTTCCAGAAAGTTTTGTTGAAAAATATAAGCATTTCAAACATTCTGTTGTTTCCTGATGTGTAAGGAATACTAATATGTGAACTGTCTTCGTATACTTGTATATTTTTATGGTAATCAAGTGTGAATAGAAATATGAAAACAAAATCTAGATGACACATATTTCTGAGAAGAAAAAAATGTTAGTAATGAGCTTCCTGGTAAGCGCATGTGTTTACATCATTTGAGTCATATAATGTACATAATATAATTTGATGGATTGTGTGTCCAGTAGTAGAATCTAATAAGGTATATTAATAAAATATACATGTCTTCCAATGAAGAATAGAAAATGAGGAACAAAATAATAAAATCGAATTTTTTGGTGCAAAAATTCATTTGTATATTTACGTATCCAATAAATATGTAGTATTTCTTCCAATTTTGTTTATTCTGCAACCATATTACGCATGCAACATAGCAGAGTAATCGATTTTATTGCGAATCACATAAAACAATTACTGAATTTACATCTACTTTTTTAAACTCCATAATATCAGTTCGTTACGATCTTAGATAGTAGATGTATCATATATTACATGGTAAATTTACTGCGACCGAGTGGTAGAAAAGATATACTAATTTTCTGATTCACATCCTCTGAAACGCGCAAGGAATTTTGAAAATATTGAAAGTGAAACTCTGAAGGTGTGTGGTCTAGCGTTCTCGTAATGAAATAACACTTCTTCACGATTAACAACTTTTGAAAGTTTCTGGATGATGAGTTCGCTTAAACTGTCCTATTGCCGGCAGTATGTAGTATGAACTCAAAACCACAACACCTTTAAAATACTATCACACTGGTTGAGTATAACGTTGACGAACTTCTCCTTTTAGTTGGTTTAAAGTGAATCCTCACGTTGTTGCAAAAAATTCACTTCTTATCAATGTCCATCGTTGCCTCAAAAAAGGATGACTTTCCTTATGTTTTCTTTTTTGTGGTGGGTGCCTAATCGGGTCATAGGTCTTTTCGACGTGTCACGACTACAGGAACGACAATGTATATTTGGTGTGAGTAAAGCGTTCCATGACTTTGTTACTAAACCCTCTGCGCTGTAAGAGGGGAAGCAGTGTTAGTTAATCTTTTTAAAAGTTGAAGGGTACCGGGCGAGGTACCAACCATCGGCCTGACGAGAAACGATTTTAAAAATCGAACTGCGGCGTAGAGGTTCGAATGATCAACTTCTTTTAGACAAATATCTAAAATTTGGTGTTCCTACCAAAAGCTCTGTGCCTGCATTAAATTTAGTCATATAGCAGATATTTATACACACCGTTAAGTGAACTATTTTGTGTACATGAGGAATCCAATTATTAAGCTTGCCGAGGTATTCTAGCATTTTCATGTGGTTTTAAGCGATTGGTTGATGGATATTTAGTCTTTCTACAATCTCTTATGTCGTGAATCGTGTGTTTAACTCGATAAACACTTTCATTTTGTTGTCAACTCAACATCAGTGATCCTCCCTGATAGAGAAACGTCATTAGCATTGAAATTTGTAATATTATGGAATTTCGCCAAGAATTGTTACCATCGAAGTTCTTATAGAGTATCGTCACTGTAAAATTTTACGTAAACGCAAATTTTTACAAGCTATTATTATTATAGCGTAGGTTTCTTGGCCATCCACCGCCTAATGCTGGAGGGCTTTTCACTAAACCCATATATCTATCAATTTTAGCTCGGATTGCACGCGACTAATTCTGCCGTGTCATTATACATAATAAAACGATAAATTAATACAAGTTTCATGATGCTTCATATATCCATAAGAAATAATATTATTGTCATTATTATTATCTTTGTTTAAATGATATTTTTATTCTCTTTTTCTGTATATTTTTGGGTGTTTGTCATAGAAATAGTAGTAGTTTTTAGTGTTTTTTTGAGTCTACTATGTGATCTGCGAAAGTCTTTCTGTTTCAACATAATTTATGTTAACTACTGAACTTCCTAAAGTTGTGGTTCGTACTTATACCTACCATGGGTTATGTATGTTCATTAATTTGTATATTCTTCCAGAAATCACGACATTTATACATTAATATCATTATTTCCAATAGAATTTTTGTGTAGTATCTTTCTGCGAACTATTTTCATTGTATTTTCTTGTGTCTCTAATGTTTTGTATAACATATTTACAGTTTTTTGCATTATGTACATACATATATATATTTCCTACAGATCTAAAACTTTCGATTGTTCATCCCATATATAAAAAAGGCGATAAAAATCATTTAGAAAATTATAGGCCCATTAGTCTTTTAACAACCTTCTCAAAAATATTCGAACGTATTGTGAACAAGAGCCTAATGAGTTATCTAACTCATTTCAACTTGCTATCCCCTAGCCAGCATGGTTTTCGCAGTGAACGGGGTACCCATACGGCGCTCTTTGAGTACCTGAACACTATTTATTACTCGCTCGACATTGGCCTCCCCTGTATGGGGATATTCATTGACCTTTCGAGAGCATTCGACTTGGTTAATCACGATATTTTACTTTACAAGCTATCACGATATGGGATCAGGGGTACAGCTCACAAGTGGTTCGAGTCGTATCTCTCTGACCGTAGGCAGAGTGTTAGGGTCGGAACCTGTCAATCAGACTACATTAACCTCAACAGGGGTGTACCCCAGGGTTCAATCCTTGGACCAACACTATTTCTAGTTTATGTCAATGATCTGCCGAACATGCTTCAAAATGTGGAGCATGTCGTTCTTTATGCAGATGATGTGAGTGTGGTTGTCAGGTCGTCGGAGGTGGCGGATCTTTGTGATCTGGCAAGCGACACTTTCACTAAAATTAATAACTGGATGATGTTCAATGAGTTAAGCCTCAATAAGAAAAAAAAACAAATTGGTTTACTTTCATAATAAAATTAAGCATTTACCTCATGTATTAATAAATAATGAGACCTTCCATTGCGTTTCTTCTGCGAGGATCCTGGGTCTGATTGTTAATGAAAACCTAAAGTGGGCCACTCATATTGATAGCGTGTGCAGTACCTTGGCTAAGGCGTGTTTCACCCTGAAGCTGCTCCGCAAAACGTGCAATCGGAGTACTCTATTAGCGTTCTATCACGCCAATTTCGTGCCTTCCATGAGATATGGGGTGATACACTGGGGTGTATCGCCGGAAGTAGTTAGAGTGTTTCATTTGCAGAAACGGGCCCTCAGAATCATCTTTGTGATGGGCTACAGGGACTCGTGCAGGGAACGCTTTAGAAAGGATTCGCTTCTGACTTTTTATGATATTTACATACTTGACCTTCTTTGCTTCGTGTTTAAGCACAAGGAGGCATTTTCGAATGGGAATGTAAAGCACAAATATGAAACAAGAACCGACCATTATCTACTACCTACTTCCCATTCTACTACTGTGTTCCAAAAAGGTACATATTTTATGGGCTGCAAACTGTATAATAACTTACCTCATAGTATTAAAAGTATCAATAACTTCCCCAATTTTAAAAACAATGTTAAGCAGTACTTGCTTGAGATAAACTGTTACAGTTTAAATGACTTTTTATGTAGAAATTTGTAGTATTTCCTTTTCTTTTTAGTGACGTATTTCTAGCGTATGGTATGTGTATTGTGTATGAGCTGCTATTTTTTGTATGTTCAGATAGTATGTACATATACTTGGTTTTTGAAATAAAATATTATTATTATTATTATTATATATACAGGGTGTTTCAAAATATATATATATATTGTATATATATATATATATATATATATATATATATATATATATATATATACATATTATGCGAGAGGTGTGAATATATTAAGAAATAATATTTATATTGAGATACAAATTAATAATGATGTAAATACTATTTGAAATGTCATAACGATTGAAATACAATATTACAGAGTTATTAAGTTCGAATGTGTTTCGAAACTTATTTTAATTGAGAATATTAAATAGCAAAATACATTATGATAAATATAATAATACTCACATGAGCATATGTAAATAAACTTATATGTATATCCATTTATAAATGTACTTGATCTTTATGTACATATATCTTGTTTATATTGTAACTGTATATATTTGCAGAGGTTTTTTCATATAATTCTATATAAAAATTAAAGAAAAAGGGATTAATAAATTAATAACACGAAATCATTTTAATTAAGCTATTTGTTAGCAGGAAGTATACACGAAGTTCGAACGGGGTAAAATTATATGAATATTAAGTAAGGGATTGTATACAAACTAATTACTTTAAAAGAATAAGATTATGTGACAGATTTCTGGGCAAACAGTTAATAATTGCTTATAAAAATTGAGAATGATACAAAATCATTATAGAGTAAAAATATAATGGGATAATATTTTCTGAGATAAAATAAAGGATAAAGATAAGTTTTCAACAAATAAAATTTGGAAATATTAGTCAAACAATAAGATATTTACAATAGCATCATTATTTCGACATGTCAAATTTTGAATTTTTAAGGTATATGTTTTTTATAATGTAAAAATTATGTAATACTTCATAATTTAATAACGTAGCATATCAATATGATCCTTATTTTCAAAACTAAAGTTAAATTTATTTTGAAACCGTTCAATTCCATAAATATTTATTGATATGCATTTATTTATTAACTCATTAATTTGATTGGTTGGTTTGAATTTTGTATATAAAGAATTGTCTAAAAAAAATAGAGTAATAGTTAAAAAATGCTGTCGTAAGAATGAATACGTAAATGTCTAAATTAGTCCAAAATTGTTGTTGATAAACATTTATTAACAGTGCTGAAATCAAATAAATGGAAAATGGAAATGTATATCAAATTGTTCCAGTTAAATTGCATACGAGGATAGTTTGACAAGTAGTGAGAATGATACATAAGTGGCGCTCTAATTGATAAAACAAATGCACTGTAACTTAGGTTGGCTATTTATATGTTTACATTCCGATATTTAGATAAATCGGTTAATTAGTTTATTTTTGACAGCTGATTGAAAAAGAAACAACACGTCGTTTTGTTAAAATGGAAAAAGCAGCTGTGTTGATGAAGCGCGCTCTGGAACACCCAAAATCGTGACTTCTAAGGAAATGATTATAAAAATCCATAATATTATTACGCAAGATCAACGACTCAAAGTGAGAGAGATAGTAGACATGGTATACATTTCAACAAAAGGCGTACACCATATTTTAATGAAAGAATTGGGCCTTTCCAAGCTTTCGACAAGATGGGTGCCGCGATTGCTTACGACTGATCAAAAGTTCACACGTTTGCGCATTTCCAATGAGTGTTTGGATCTTTATAAGCGGAATCCGTTGATTTTTGTAGGCGATTTGTTACTTGCGACAGTACACCCGAAACTAAACAACAGTCGAAACAATGGTTAGAACGTGGTTCTGCACCTCCAAAGGAAGCGAAAACCACTTTATCGGCAAAGAAGGTGATGGCATCAATTTTTTCGGTATTCAAAGGGCATTTTGCTCATTGATTACCTTCAGCACAATGGACGGCTTCTACAAAAATTAAATGTTGAATGGCAAAGAAAAAGATTCTGTTTCAACGCTCCCTCGCATACCAGCACAGTTGCGATGTCCAAAATCCACGAGTTGCATTTCCAATTAGTACCGCATGCGCCTTATTCGCCGGATCCAGCGCCTTATTCGCCGGATCCAGCCCTTTCCGACTTCCACCTCTTTCCAAAATTGAAAACGGCACTGGGTGGAAAGAAATTTTCATCTAACGACGAGCTTATCATCTTTGTAAATGAGTATTTTGCAAGCCTTCCGGAATCGCATTTTAGAGATGGCATAAGGGCATTGGAGCACCGTTGGAATAACTGTATTGCTCTTTTAGGAGAATATATTGAAAAATAAAAATTATTTTGTATTTAAAAAATTTGTTTTTCTTTTCCATTCTCACTACTTGTCAAACTACCCTCGTATACATATATTAAAATGTAATAATAATAATTATTATTATATGATATATCGTGCAATAGTATTTAAATAAACAATAGTTTAATATATGTGGTACAGTAATAGTGAAAATAGAACAATTATAATTAGAATATATTTATGAAAAATCTCCATCTATATGTGAAGATAAAAGAAAAGGACAGGAAAAGTGTATTAACAATTAATGATAAACTATACAAAGATAAAAAATGAACCAAGTTGTAACTGAATTTAAATAAGGTATTTTTTTATATAGGTATTTATTTTAATTAATGGAAAAATTAAAACATTTAAGTTGTTTTAAGTTAAATTAAATAATGCAAGTTTTTAAAATATAAATTTTTATGTTTATAATTAATATTTTAGTATAGCTGAAGTTAATTTTGAGAATATCTATTTTTGCCTCAGTTAAATTAATATTAAAAATTATTTTATATCGAAAACAAATTTTTTGTCTTGTTTATTATTCAATAATGCTTTAAAAGATAATTAAATTACAATGTTTTATATCATATTGGAGTATATTATATTTCGAGATCATTTAAATAATTAGCATCTATTAAACTAAAGATAATTAATTTTTAGAGAAAATTAAATTTTAAATTATATTTTTTAACTTGAACTTCAATATATAGTCATTTATTCTTATATATATGTAGTTAGGCAAATTGTTCATTCTGAAAGCATAATTCTTTAAACAACGAAAGGACTAACTCGAGTGACCATACCCTAAAATACAAGAGTTTGAAAATAAGATGGCAGCCATGAAAAAACTTTTTTAAAAATTTGGCTCCCCTTTATGTTTTTTGACGTGCTGAATCCGAAAATGAACTTTAATATACCACAGGACGTAAAATTTCTTCACATGTTTACGTTATTTATGCATTGTAAGCGTATAATAATACCATGGTCTCTACGCCTAATTAGTAGTAAATGCTCAAAGTGCACTTTTGAGTATCGGCGTGACTAATACAAAGAAAATCACGAAGGCATATAATTTCTAATCTGCAGGTGCATTTTTTACACTCGCATTTAAATTTTTTCCCTGACAATCTGAGAGCTGTAATGAGGAACAAGGGGAGCGTTTCCACCAAGATATAAAGGAGATGGAGAAACGGTATCAGGGTCGTTGGAATGTCAATATGAAGGGAGATTACTGTTGGATCCGTCTACGAGCAACTCCAGAAGTATCATATAAAAGGAAAAGCTACACTCGAACTTTTACCGTGAAGAGGTTGAAGAAATACAAAACTTTAGATTAATAAATAAAAAACTGTTCATATTCAAACTTACACTACCATTGTAATAATAAAATGTTAAATTTTTCAATTATACTCTGATAATAAATTATGTACCTTTAAATTCTAACTATATACATATTTTAATACTATCATACCCAAAAAAAAAGATAAAGATTGCGAAAAATTGGTACGTGGTAGAAAAAAATTGATTGAAAATTTGGATTCAGCACACCAAAATACATAAGAAACAGGTTGAACTTAGAAAAAAGTTTTTAAAAATATTCATTGGTTGGCCTGTGTTATCATTTGATATTTTCATAGACTTATTTATTTTAAAAATGATTCATATATTTATCAATTTCTATATACTTTTACACATTACTATGTGAAGTTTAGATATCACTTCCATCACATACGTATTGGTAAATATATTAATATCTCAGCATCATAACATTTTGACTATCTAACTTTAAGCTCATTCGTACATAATAGCATTGTTGAGCTAATTAATGGTCCATAATTGTATATAGTAATAATTATTCAATACATTAATAAAAATGAAAAGTATTTGTTCAATATAAAATTAAATAATAATAATAATAGTTATTATTAAAGTAACCAATTAAAGATTCATTAGGTAGACTATATATTGGAAATACAATGTTTAAATAACATTTTAAATTTGCTTTGTAATAGTTTAAATTGTTATTATTATCAGTTATATAATTTAAATAATAATTTCGATCTTTTAAAATTTATTCATCATAATTCGTCATTGAAATTAAATTTCTATTTAATAGTTTATATAATAGATTAAAAATCTATTGAATGTCATAGTTATAGGTATTTGAAAAGTGTCTAGAGCATTGTAAAATTAATAATTAATATTAAAAATTATTTAATTTTCTAAAACTGTTTATTCTTCATAATTGTACTATAAGCCACTTGTGTTTACTGATTTCTATATTTTTATAAGATCTCTGTCTATTAATATTACTATTATTGACAAATATTACATATACATATGTTTTGTTGTCACACATCGCAATCAATAAAACAAAGGGTGACTTAGCATATAAGTGATTGCAAACTAGGCAAGAACTCGTGTGCCCTGGCCACACATGTCAACAACATCATGATCATAATTTTGATTTTAACAATCCCGTCATTTTAGAAACAGAAAACAACTACAAGAAAAGAATATTCTTGGAAATGGCTCACATCTGTAAAAACCCAAACACCATAAATTATAAATCTACGAGGGACCGTTTTTATATTCGCGGAATGGGGGACAAGGGGTGAAAATAAAAAAACCAAATTATTTTTCTTTTTCAATATATTCACCTGCAAGACGGATACATTTTTCACATCTTTCAATTAATTTATTTACACCCTCATAAAAAAATGATTTCTCTTTATTTGCAAAATACGCCGAAACTGCCTCCTTGACTTCATCACCGGCAGTAAATTTTTTACCCCGCAGCTCTTTTTTCATTTTCGGAAACAGGTAATAATCACTCGGGGCCAGGTCTGGGCTGTAGGGTGGGTGATTCACAATTTCGAAGCCCACCTTATGCAGGGCAGCTAACGCAACGCGGCTCTTGTGGACGGGCGCGTTGTCGTGCAAAAGCAGAACACCTTTTGTCAATTTTCCCCGTCTTTTCTCTTTAATGGCTTCTTTTAGTCGCTCTAATATTGAAGCGTAATATTCTCCGGTTATAGAAACACCTTTTTCTTTATAATCAATCAACAATATTCCTTCCGAGTCCCAAAATACCGTTGCCATGAGTTTCCCAGCTGATTGTGACACTTTAAATTTCTTGGGAGGTGCTGTGCCCTTTTTATGCCACTGCATGGAGTCTTGTTTGGACTCAGGTTCATAATGATGAACCCAAGTTTCGTCTCCAGTAACAATTCCACTCAATACACCATCCTTGTCTTCATTACAGAGGTCCACTTGTACACCATGGTTTTTCCTGGACAAGAGTCGCCGTAAACCAATGACATCTCATTCATTATGGTCGCGACTGATTTTCCTTGCCTGGTAAGGAACTTTATAACGGCACGATATTCGATTTTTTCCATATTTCACTTTTCACTCCTGATTATGTTACTTGGTTGACGGTAGCTCAAAGACTAACTGTCTAATAACAATGAAACTTCGTATTTATACTAATCATGAGTCGCTGCACAGACCACACCCCCAATGCGCCTACTCACCCCTCTACAACCCGCTCATTCCGCGAATATAAAAACGCTCCCTCGTAATATCAACCAGTTAAGTACAATCTATTGCAATCTAATATAATGAAAGTCAAGTGTCACACAGATTAATTCTTTATCACAATCATGTATTTTTGCTTTTTTTTGCACCTCGTATATTAGTTCTTTTAAACCCTAACACTTTTTGAAAAAAAGAAAAAAGGTTTCCTTTTTTTTTCTTTAGGATTTTACACGGAAAATAGTTTAATTTGAGATGCAAGTCATTTGGGGAACTTTACCTATCACTAATAATTAACGCAATAGTATAATAGTTTACGGTTTTGTATGTAGTATATCTATAGTAAGAATGGCAAATCACATATTAATGATTTTTAAATAAATCCAGTTTTTTGTAAGAAAAGATAACAATTAGTAATATGATCAATATAGTGTACATGGTATTGTTTCAGAACTCCTGATGAAGTTGTAAATTTACAGCGAAATATTGAGTACAAAACAAAGGATTAGTTTTTAATTTTCCTAATAGTGACCGAATACCCGACTAACATTATTATTTTGGATATATATATATATATATATATATATATATATATATATATAATAAAATTTTTCTGTTTGTGACCTATTTTGATTGTGTCAATTTGCGTAGTGATGCATTATTATAATTATATATAAATATAATAACAATAATAAAAAAAATTCTATGTAGCTACTCTTTGTGGCTTATTTTGATTGTGTCACGGTTGTGTAGTGTTGTATTATTACTATTATTATTATTAGAATTATTGTTATTTTTGGGAAATAAAATCAAATGAGACTAAAGGATGTATGTATATAACTGACATGTCGCAAACAATATCTTGAAATGTATGAATAATGTTTATCATTAACTTTTTCCAATTGTCCGTGTTTATATTTTTTCGAGAAATTGGGAAATCGTTTTCGTCCCAACTCTTCCAGGACGCGAGCACACTATGTAAACAAGCAAACGAAAAAAGTATTTATTATTTTAGATGATTCATTTTTAACTATTTGTATTGTTACATGAAACAGGAAAACACGTCCATTTAGCTTTATTTGGAATTAATCATTGTTAAACGATCCTTCCAATTCGACAGCTACCAGAATCCTAAAGGAAATTTTTTCTCGTCAATTACTCATGATTATCTATAATATAATAATTTCATTTAAAATCGGAGTTATATAATTAATACTTATGATTCAATAATAATTTATTCATTAAACGAGCCATTCTACAAATGTACACTTTAGGTAGAGTCCGATGACCAAAAACGAATAAAACCGAGAAAGCCGAGCAAATCTCAAGTGACATGTTCACTTTACCTTCATCATCAAGTAGGCCGCCGCGGATAGTTTGAGAGCTCAACAACTAGCTACCTTGATCAGTTTTCTCGTAAGCCTCACCTGCGAAGGTACCTTATATTTCAGTTTGCTGTGCTTTTGAACGCGAGTTATAACCGTTTCGTTTTCGACTCGCGTGTGTGCTCGTGTTTCATTTGTTTATACACCCGGATTCTTATCTACCGGATTTTTCCGGATTCCGGTGAGTTCTTATCATGAATATATACTCGGAATTTTTTCTCGTTTTCGTAAATATTATTTCGTTGTTCTACTTACTTACTTACTTATTTAAATGTTTACATCTCCTGTTACTGCTGCAGTAATAAATATAAAGTAAATTAAGGTGTACAAACGAAATGTGTAGGATCGAGATGTTTTTAGAAATCAGCTCGATTCGAAACAGAGATTCAACTGAACTTCTGACATTTTCCGTGGCATTCAAGAAAGTATTTCGTACTTTTAATTAATAGGTTTATTACTACAGTGTTTTGCTTTCAGCTAACTGAAGTACATTTAAGTATTTTTTTTACATTTAATACCTAAAGTTTATATATTGCGCTTAAAACGAAGACGCAATTTATTACTAAATATATATGTGTGTATTCAACATGCACTATACACAACAGTTGTTAAATAAGAATGAAATTACATATCTGTTATATAATTACATGTTTCGAAATAACATGGTCTCGATTTTTTTTATGTAAATCTATCCGATATTATGTTTTAGATAAATCTCCGTAAATATAGCACATCTATGTTTTAATGTGATGTTTGCATTACTAAATCGAATTTAAAAGCCGGGTTATTATAAAATTAGTAAGACGTGTATTTATTTTGATTAATTCTTCGCGTACACGATCTTGTTTACCATTATAAATACTGTGAAATAAATTAGTAGTTGTTGGCGATTCCTGACATTGTGTGAATTTTTTTTACGCGCAAAACGAAATAACACGTAAAAAGAATTAGGTTGAGGTAATTGTGATGTATGTATTTTTATTAGAAACTAGCTGTACCCTGCGCGCGTTGCCACTCCACCAACTAAAATAAATTTGAAGGAAAGACATTACACAAATATTCAATTCATTTTGAGTCATTTTATTGATTTTGTTAATTTTGAAAAAATTGTGACGTTGCAGCGTTTCGTTTCAATTCGATATTTATTGAAGTGCTGTGGGATACACAATATTTCTTGTTTTTTCCATCTGGTGCGTAAACGAATAAATCAGAAGGTTTTCCGACGCGTGAGCAGGCCACATAGAGCTGTCCATGTGAGAAGCATGGATTCTCCAAATTTAATACACACACTTGCAACGATTATCCTTGTGCTTTGTTGATAGTCATTGCGAAAGCGAGTCGTAATGGGAACTGCAAACGTTTGAATTCGAATGACATATCTGTCGTAATCATTGGGATACGTCGCAACAGTACGTCTTCACCTTTGAATTTTCCAGTCAAAATTGTTGCCTCTATAACATTGGTCATCATTTTCTTGACTGAGAGTCTGGTTCCGTGCAAAGTCGTGGTGGATTTATGTTTCGAAGAAGAATGATGGGTACGCCAATCTTCAATGTAAGAACGTGCGGTGGCATGCCTGGCAAATCAAGCGAATTCAAGAATTCAGTTGGATAGTTGACAACTTCGTCTTGATTTACCACAGTATCGATAGACTTATATGTTATCGTTTCGCCGGGTATTCCATTCTGAATGGTGAAGTTGATGTTATTGTCATCGATGTTTTTGGCCGCTAATATAGCACGCGTACTGAGCCACTGATGATTTTTGTAGTTCTGTGCAATGTTTGGGAAAACTTTTTGCATCAATTCGTCTATGCTTTCTCTGATCTTACAGGAGTTTGCTGGCAAGGTGATACATTGCGTAGATTCATCAATTTGCATTCGCCCATTTCCAATATCCATTAATTGTTTTGCAAAATTTTCAATTGGAATGGCGCCTTCTGTCGAAAATTGGTCGTACCCACTTAGAAAGTTTCAGAATTTTTGCAGAATACGCGTTTCGGAAGTTTTTGAGGTCGGAGAATACGAGACTGACCAAAATTTGAAACTGGAGATAACGCATATATAAGATATTCGTATACGATGTAAACTAACTCAAATTAATATTGTGCGTATTTGTGCACTAATTCTCTATTGTTTTCACGAGAAGGTTGGCTTCTTGTGATTGGAAAAATTGACAACGGCTTTGATTTTGATGAGGATCCCAAATATAAATTCGAAAATTTTGTGAGCCGTCCAAGAATTAACGAAACCAATATGACAAGAATATTGCCGAATCCAACCCAATATAACATAATCCAATCCAATAGAACACAGTCCAACCCCAATTAAACTTACTATGTTACTATCGAATAAAGACCATTTTGCAAAAGTAAGTTAAAAGAATATATTATTTCTGAAATAATCATGCCATCGTTGCTATTATCCCTGTCCAAGTCTTCTTTTCACTTTTATTTAAGACTTTTTAGGTTTTATACACTCTATATAATTTATTTCCAGAGAGGGGAAGTAATTTAAATCTGTTGTATGGATACTTTTCACTTTTATTTAAGTAACAATCTTTTTAAAAAGGTATTATACGTCACAGCGACACCACCGACGGCTGTTTTTTAGATGACCTTCCGAACATTTCTTTTATTTGTTTGCATATATGATTTATTTCACCATATTTTTCACAAGCAGGTAAAATTTATGATAAATTTCATTAAAAATTTACAATAATTTCTATTGTATGTACATACATAATACGCATGCCTTTTGAGCGTGAAAAACATTACTTTTGCGATGCGCTGCTGACGTTAAGAATAACCGGAGATTCATTAATAAATTTGTGTGTATGGTGGGACTTTGTTCTTTTTTTTATGTGCACAACTAGAGAGATTACGCCAGGCGATTGACTATTGATTCTTAGTTTACTCTTTTAGGATGCTTCGATGTTCTTATTTCTTATCTTGTCATTAGAAAATAATAAAAAATAGGATAACAATTGAAATACTATAACATTTCTTCACGACGTTTCATACTGTATTTACCATATTCTTAAGTGGTGTAATTTTGTTATAGTAATAATAATTATTATGTAATAGAGGTAGTTTATATTAAAATTATGAATTTTTTATTTTTAGTCTTCTTATTTTTTATTTTTCTTAAATTTCTTATAATTTCTATTATAAAAAATAAGAAAATTATATAATTTTAAGGTAAAGTAACCCCTATTGTGTAATAATTATAGTTATTATAATATAATAACTATAATAGCGGCTATTTTATATTAAAATTATGTAATTGTTTATTTTTATTTTAAATTTTCATTTTCGATTCTTTTAAATTTTCATTTCTATTATAAAAAATGAGAATAAATAAAAAAATTATATAATTTTAAGGTAAAATAATCTTTGTCGCGTAATACTTATGGTTATTATAACATTTTATTTTAAAATTATGCAATTTTTTATTTTTATTTTTATTTTAATTTTTAATTCTTTTAAGTTTTTATTATTTCTTTTATAAAAAATAGGAATAAATAAAAAAAATTATATATTTTTAAGATAAAATAATCTTCGTCGCGTAATACTTATAGCTATTATAACATTTTATTTTAAAATTATGTAATTTTTTGTTTTTATTTTTATTTTAATTTTTAATTCTTTTAAGTTTTTATTATTTCTTTTATAAAAAATAGGAATAAATAAAAAAAATTATATATTTTTATGATAAAATAATCTTCGTCGCGTAATACTTATGGCTATTATAACATTTTATTTTAAAATTATGTAATTTTTTATTTTTCATTTTTATTTTAATTTTTAATTCTTTTAAGTTTTTATTATTTCTTTTATAAAAAATAGGAATAAATAAAAAAATTTATGTATTTTTAAGATAAAATAATCTTCGTCGCGTAATACTTATGGTTATTATAACATTTTATTTTAAAATTATGTAATT
Source organism: Dermolepida albohirtum (assembly GCA_031893035.1). Classification (NCBI taxonomy): domain Eukaryota; kingdom Metazoa; phylum Arthropoda; class Insecta; order Coleoptera; family Scarabaeidae; genus Dermolepida; species Dermolepida albohirtum. The sequence goes on along the minus strand of JAVIWB010001491.1, from coordinate 163,785 downwards.
TTTTATTTTTCATTTTTATTGTCATTTTTAAAATTTTATTATTTCTATTATAAAAAATAAGAATAAATGACCAAAAATATATAATTTTGTGGTAAAGTAACCCCCACACGTAATAATTATAGTTATTACAATATAATATAAAAAATTCTAGCTGTTGACAATGCGGTAAGCATAATACGAAACGTTGTGATAAAACAGTTTTTATTAATTATTTTTCAATGATAAGTTAACAACTATGAAGACTAAATCAAAAATTATTCATTAATAAAAAAACAACCAAAAGTTCTCGACTTTTTTGTATTTTTTCCTCATTAAAGTCATTCAGATTTTAGATTTTTTCAGTCACAATCAGATTAGAGGAAAAAAATCTCTAAAAGGCGTGTTTCGTTAAAATTGTGAAACCTCATCTTTATGAGGTTTCACGATTTTAACGAAATAGAAATAGAATAGAATCTTTATTCTATTCTACGTTTTTAACAACCCTGGAGTTTTTTTGCAAAATTTTCAATAGCTGTAATAATGATAAAATAATAATAATAATAATATATTATTTACATTAGAAATCATCTCAGAAAAAAATCCTTGAAAATAATGATTACAAACTATACTGGGACAGGTAAAGCTACACAAACACATTACTAGTAACAGACCAGCGAATAGACATTACAAAAGAAAACTTACGTAATAGACATTGCGATACCAAATGATACAAACATTACACAAAGAGAACAAGAAAAAGTAGTAAAATAAGTATATGTCACTTCCAATCGAATTAAAAAATAATTTCCCCATCACGTACAAACTCTATAAATAAGCAGTCATTATAAAAACAACGACAATAGTCAGAAAATTTATGAATCAATAATAGAAGATCTCATAACCTGACTAATATTTATAGTTTGATCGACACAATCGAAACTGAGATAACCACCTTGAAATGGGACTATAAAACATCATAAAACTTGTAGTAAGTACCGTTTTGTGATGGATAATAAAACCGTACAATATCAGCCGTGTACAGTCCGAGTACAAACCCACAGACATGTGAATCGAGTAAAGAGTTTCCTGGCATTAATATAATATTAATATAATAATAATTATAAATTAAAATCTTGTAAATGTACAAAATAAGTTAAACAGAAACTTATAAATTTAATACAAAGCCATTTGAAACCCAAATTAACTTTTGTAGAGTAGAAAACGTTCAATAAAAGTTATTCCAACTTTTCCATGAACTTGAAGTTGGTAGTTTCTTTCGTTGCAATCGGAAACGTGTTGAAGTGTTGTACATATTGATCTTTCTGAATTCGTACATACCAGTTCTAACGCAGTTACTGTGTCTTTTAAAATTATACATTTCATCGCTGTATTTATACAAGGTAATTAATCGAAACTGTTCGTTAGACCCATTGGGAGTACTGATTTAAATTTTTTTCTGAAAAATTTCGGATAAGCATGAGAGCTCACCTTCTATTCAAAGAAAATATTTTCGTGGTGGCTATACTTTCGGCTAATGGAAATCGCTATCAATTCTTTTATTTTAAAGGGATAGATGTACTGTTTATTGCATATTTTAATTCTACAAAATATTCTAGTAAAATTTTCCTATACTTAAAATCAACAATTTTAGAGACATTGGAATTTTTTAAAAAATATTTGGTTCTACGTCATTATTATTATTATTTACTGTTGCTATTTTAACATCGACCCCTCAAACTTTACTCTGATACTTCTATTTTTGACGAATCTTACCCAGAATGGTCATGAAGTAGTTAGCTTTTTATTTCAAATGCGAAGGCACATTTTTTTTCATATTCTAATACTGAATTTACTTATACATTAACACGTAGTAACACTTCTCAATCCTCTTCCTGTGATAATAAGTTTTTTGTTGATTTTGGTAGAACGAACCACCAATTACATTGATCGTTATTTGGTAGCTATGGAAATGACAGGTAATGTCAATATTATCTGGCCAAATACATATCTCATCATAAAATTATAATATATTTATATATATACGATAAATAAGATACTCGAACCGACCATTTAGAACTTTATTTAACAGAGAATATTATAAGGTTATTGACAAAAATTGACATATGGCCAATGCGTGAAATCCTTACCAAAAAAATTATTTATATTCAACCATTATACGATTCTGTAGTGTGAATCTTTTATATGTGAAGAAATTAAAGAACAAGGAAAAATTTAAGCGAATAAATTTGCATTGCATCTTTGCAAATAATGTAGAAAGTTGAGAAAATAAGAAAATAATAATTTACAAATATTTGATATGACCTCCGTTTTGCTATAAACACCTTAAAGTTCTCGAACAGACTCCTCTTGTTTGTACATGCGTATGCCTTTCACTGTTTCCAAAGTTCCTATACAAGCATCTTATGTTTGCTCGCTATTTCCTGTTCTACATAATAAGAGAAATTTCCTCCGTTTCAGAAAATCGCAAATTCTAAATTATAAAGTCTCGATCTAACTCGTTTTACAACTCTGTGAGATTCATTTAACATAGTCTGACATCTGATTAGATTATCTTAACACTCGTTTAGGTCTAATATTTACGGTATGAGTTTTTCAATCAGTTTACTACAATCAGATAATTCAAGGACTGAATCGAGGTTTGAAACAACAGAAGTTTCTACTACAGTAATATTATTACCACTCGTTAAATTTTTCTGATTAATCGCGATACTTTCATTAGGCACTACTTGAATATTTACATGATTGGAAAATATTTTAGGTTCCTGTTTGGGCAAAGTATCAACGTGATATGGAGCTTTAAGAAGATTCCATCTATTCCTTCTAAATATAGAGTTTGGATTTGTACTATATAAAAGTGAGGCTCATTAGATTTACTTAAAACCTTGCCATGTCTACGCAGACGAGTTATCTAAACCAGATCCAACACATTTAAGAACTTAAGATCTTTATCTCTATGTCTAGAATTATAATTTTTTGCTTGCTTGTCCTTGCTTTACCTCTCCTTTCTCAAAAATATATCTGAAATAGGTTTGAGCCGTGACCTTATAGACTTTAAATTCCTGAATAATCCAAAATTCGATTCCATTTGTTTAAATTTTTGTTTATTCATTGGTGGTAAATAAGATAACCATTCACTGACTATACCACTTCTGTCAACAATCTTATGACTAGAGTGGTCACATTTCTCTGCACACTAGGTTCGAAATAAGTACATATCGAAATATCGAATATTCACGGTAACTTATCCAAGGTTGATGGCTCTCCTCAGTTATACGTTTGTTGGTACATAGTTACTTACGCACCTACTACATCGGATCCTATCCTATCGCGCCGATAGAAATTGACCACTCTACTTATGACATTATCTATGAATACAAAATTATTTCGAAGCATTCATATTTCAATAGTTTTCATTTTCAATTTTGAATACTACGAGTAAATCACCAAAATTGAACATTGTAAACACTAAATGTCATTTCCATAGATATCTATTAACAATAGCTGCAATTCGAGGCTCGTTTTCCCAAAAAAACGATTAAGACTATATATAAGAAGAATACAGAGAATAAGAAGATTTAGAGACATGTATGGCTGATGTCAACAAGCCTGTAGGAGATATCACAACAGATTATTGGACAATGGTAAAATTTATGAATATATAGTATATGTAGAGGAATTAGTAGAGGTAAAATTTGCTTACCATCTTTAAATCTTCAATCGTCAACGTTCATAAAAAGTTAAAAAAGGATAAAAGGGTATGCGCAGGACCTGCATAAATATAGAGAGCTCCGGAGGAAAATTAGAGAAATCATGTTCAATATTCTATGAAAATTGATCCTGGACGGTTTTGGTCATATCCTCCTTCATAGAAAAATAATTTATCTATTTCAAATGTATTTAAAAACAATCAAGCTAGCACAATTGATGACCCTGTAACCCTCGAAGTGTTTTCCAGTCGAATTATTTGCAAGACAGTAATACACCATCCGGTCCTCCCTTGGGACATTATATGGGTCTAAGTAGTTCTGTTATTACGGTTACTTTTGTTTTTGAAGATGGGCTCCTCTGAAGCCTCAGAAAATTGAAGAGTACCTTTACTATGGGTCACGATCATATTCCTTCCTTTTTGGTAAAAGATTGTGCTTATGTATTTATCAGGCCTTTATGTTTTTTATTTAATCTCTCTTGAAGACTTCAGTTTTCCCTGATTGCTGGGAAATTGCAAGACTTACTCTTGTTCATAAAAAAAGGCGAATATTAAAAAATTTTCGACCAATTCCTATAATTAACATATTTGCCAAAGTTTTTGAAAAATGTCTATGTCGTTGCATATATTCGAAATTTAAGCCTCTATAAGCACATGTTGGTCAGCAAGCATTCAACTGCAATTAATCTGACCGTCCTTACTCAAAGCTTTATGAACATTTGGACGACGAAGCTCAGGTGGACGTTATTAATATCTATTTGACCAAGGAATTTGCTCGTATTCATCATATCGAATACTTCTCGATAAATTGGAGACTGGGGGGGGGGGGGTTCCTCTTCATTAATATTTCTTGTTTTTTCTTATTTGTCTGATAGGAAGCATTACGTTTCTTACTCATTACTCAAATTTCTTTGTTCCTACGTTGGGTGTCCCTCAAGGTACGAACTTAGGACCCTTACTTTTTCTTGTTTTTTGAATGATTTCGATCTTGTAATGGCATTCAATATCACAATCTTTGCCGATAATCTTAAATTCTTCCACCAAATAATACAGGTTAGTGTGAGTTCTTTCAAAATCAGACAAATATTATATATAATTAGTGGAATAGAAATAAGCTAATTATAAATATTTCTAAATGCGAAATACTTTCCTTTCTAGGAAATTCAGCACTATACAACATCCTTACTGCCTAAGTGGATTCCTCTTGCTACGGCGTGAAAATATGGCGGATCTTGGTGTTACTACTGATTCCAAATTGTCCTTTTCTTGTCATATTGAAAATATTATCAACTTTAGTTTAAAAACTTAGGGCTTTATAATTAGAAGTATCCGTATACATTCCTTATGAGCTCTCTACATTTGAGTATGCTTCCATGGTTTGGTCTCCTTTACATACATATCAAGTACGTTCCTCGTAGTTAGTACAGAGAAGTTTCTTAAAATATCTACTTCAAATATATTGGCTCGTAACTCGCTCGGTGCTTTCACTATCAGACAGTGTTGGATATATTCGGTATGGATTGTTTGATACTACGTCAGAATCAGGCTTCTATGGGCTTTTTATTTAATCTGCTTAATACTAGCGTTGTTGTCCCAAAGTTATTAGAAGAAATTAGCTTCCTCGTTCCAAGGTGGGAAGTTAGATTGAATAATTTGTTTTACTACCCTCGCGCGAGGACAAATATGCGTGAGACGCCTTTACAGAGCGCGCTCCTATTATAATACACTGTCTAACAGCAATATAGATGTACATTTTTCACCTTTACCATTGTTGCTTTCACGGTGTGTTGCTTCACATGGCATATAGGATTGTTTTTGTGGTTGCGTATGTGCATATAAATGTAATTGATATATTTATAATGACCAATTTACATGTGTTTTGCAATACGCCTTGTGATTAGATTTTAAATCTGTTGGGCAAATAAATATTATTATTGCTATTATTATTATATGATTGAACGAGAATGATTCTTTTGTATCACGAAGCGAAATTTTCTTGATGTTGTCAAAGCCAAAATAAGTTGAAGAAATGTAAAATTTGAAATTGATTTTTCAGCATGCAATGTACAATAACTTTTATTTAGGTTATGGCATAGGTAAAGTAATTCTTACATTATAAATAAAAAGAGGTTTTTTGATTTTTAAAAGTAAAAGTTTAATTTTGTTACTGTTTCAGCTTTAATAAAAATATTTTGTTGCAATATGTAGGTAGTTTAAGGTTAAAATAAATTTTCCGCTCTAGCAGTTTTTATTGCTGTTTTATATTCTTAGCCCAGATTTCATTTATATGGTTGAATTAATTTATGTAGTTCAGTTTAATAGTTTATGCCGTAGTAAATCCATTAAACGATAACAAAATTTGTAATTAACGAAAAACATATAACAGATTTTGCTAAACTCTTACCCCATTTAACCTTATATGTGTACATACTTACAAACGCAACCAGTATTGTAGCAAGGTGTAATTTTATTATAAATTCCTCAACTTGCGGTCTTACTAAACTCATAAATCTAAAGGTTAACATGAAAATCAAAAAGCGAAAGACAACTGACTTTACAAGATATCAGGAGTGGCGTTCAAAACATCATCAGTAATTATTTGACGCAAATACCAAAGCTTTACAATTACATAAACTATTAAAAATAAATCACCTGTCGTTTGAGATCATTAGGACATTGAAAGTCAATAGATCACCATATAAATATAACTATTACTATGCTTTTTTATATTTCTGCGCAATCGCGATTTTAATTGCGACAAATTACAGCATTTAAGTAACGTAGTTAAATTCGTAAAATTCAATGTACGACTCGGTGTATTTAAGTTGTGTGTGATGGATGTTTTGTTAGGGTAAGGTGTAGATTTCTATATTGCATACATTCTTAAATGGGAATAAAAACATTTTACGTCCGTATATGGAATTCTAAGTTTTGGTAATGCGGTCAAGGTATCGGCGTATACCATCTCACTGCGACATGAGCGTCTACACACACACAAATATAGCACATTTTACTTTCCGTTTCTGTATAAGGACTTGTCATTGTCGGTGACGGTCTGCAAATATATTTTCAGAAATAATTTGCATATCGGTTATTCTAATTTCTTAGTATCGTGGAGTGTACACGCAATAAAATTTCGACAATTTTTTTGTATTTTTTATTCATTCAATGAATTAATAAAAAAATAAAAAATAAATTTTTTTAAAACCTAACATGCTATTAAAAGGTTTAAATTTAATTAATTCTTAGTCTTAAAAAGGTTTCAGCTTTGATATGCTTTTTACTGTCAATGTTGCTAGTTTTTTACTGATTTAATTTTTCGATATTTTCATGCAGCTTATTATTGTTTCCAAGCATTTAAAATTATTTATTTGTTTCAGTGTCATCATTTATTTCTATCGCATGTCTCGTAGTTACCACTCATATATTATATTTTAATATTTCATAAACTGCTACGATTCGAATTTTATAATGACGTCCACACAATATAGTACCTGACAATTGAATTAAAGCCATCTTTGCATGTCAAAAAATTTGTAACACATGCCGTTTGTATTTAAATATATTTCAAAATCTCGATTGTGATTTTAGTTGTATAAAGAGGATCTATTCATAAAAAAACAACCATTATAGTATTAGGAAAATCTCATATAATATAGGCTTTCGATTTAGGTACCTGACCCAGAGTCTTCTTTAATATACTCCATTCCATCATTTTCGATCGGATTTAGATGGGGTGAGTTTAGGAGCCAGGGCTAAAGCGGTATGTTACGCTCTTGAAACAGATTTTTTTATCCATTTCGCTGTATGGCACGGTGATCCATCCTGCATGGAGGTGTACGAGGGTGGTCCCAGAAGTACCCGACCCAACAAAGAAAACATAAAAAATTTGGAAAGTAATATACAATATTTATTTTTCAACATAATTTCATTTTAGCTCTATACACTTTTTCCAGCGATGTTCAATAATTTTGATACCCTTTTTATAATAAGAACTGTCTTGCTCTCCAAAATAGCCATTAACTGGCGACATCACTTCTTCATCGTTGGAAAATCTTTGAGCACTGAGCCATTTTTTCAAGTTCGGGAGCAGAAAATAATTCCAGGGAGGTAAATCTGGCGAATAGGATGCATGAGGTAGCAATTCAAATTTTAATTCATTAATTTTGGCCATTGCAATAACTAATTTATGAGCTGGTGCATTGTTTTGATGAAGCAACACTTCTTCTTAGCCAAATGCGGCTTGATTTCTTCGCTTAAACGTTGCAATAAGTTCGTATAATACTCGTCGTTGACAGTTTTTCCTTTTTTAAGATAGTGAATGAAAATTATTCCACGCGCATCCCAAAAAATCGATGCCATGACCTTGCCTGCAGATGAAACGGTCTTCGCCTTCTTTGGAGCCGGTTCTCTCTCTTGAGTCCCTTGTTTTGATTGTTCTTTGTCTCGGGTGTGAAGTGATGGACCCATGTTTTATGCATGATTATGAAACGGCGCAAAAATTCTGCTTTGTTGCTGTGAAACTTCGCTAAACACTCAATTGAAACATCTTTTTGACACCGTTTTTGTGTGAGTGTGAGCACTTTGCCCATTTTCTCGAATAAATTAAAAAGTTTAAAAATTTACAAAAAAACTAACAATCTAATTCGCAACATATTATCGGAACACTTTAATACCCCTCTTAACATGGGCACATACAAATTTCAAATAAGTTGGATATTATTAGTAGTGCTTTTATATATTTCATTATCTGTGTTTAGACTATAACAGCAGGTGCCTGATACAAAACCGATAATAAGAGGATCACAGTGAACACCGTTGCCGTGATATTTACAAACAAACATTTGATTGACTTAAATTACTTGTAATTCTCAATTGCAGTAAGGTGTAAAGTCTTAGTTAGCACGTATTTTTGATAATCTATCTATATCTAACGAGCATTTAAAAGACTAAAGACGCCATATATCCTCGTTCAACCAGTTCGCTGGTTGTTGATGATATTCCTTCCTTCATTCCTATTTTCTTAACTGTCTTAATTGGAGATTTCGATGACATGTATCTTGTCCAAGGGTTTTGATTACATTTCGTAGAAGTTCATAATTAATTTTCTTCTAGTAAAGAAATACATGAGACCGGATATACGACATTTATCGTATTTTTTCTTTTGGGCCGCTTCGCTAAGTTAAAAGAACATTTGATATCGATACTTAACAGGCTATCGTAGTATGTAAACACGTTTGTAACTGCCTTTCTTAATGGTGATTTAATTTAGGTTTACTGTTGGGAAACGTTTATTCCTTCAACTTTTTGTCGGACTCTACTACACCTAAATGTTGCTTAATTATTATTAAAATTATATTAATATATTTAAAAGGAATCCTTTAACGAAGTTCATGTGTACCGGGATATATCGCCACCATCTTGTACTATGCTCGTATAGAAAAATTTCTTTAACAACCTTCCACGATAACGGAGGTATGATTATTAAGTACGTTGTTTTACTTGATTATTTGCTATCGTTTTCCTGTTGAGTTTTTAGGGTTCTTTGCAACAGCTGAAATTCTTTATGGGTGTGTTTTTTCCTCACCAAGTAATTGATTCTGGTAATAATTATCAACGCTACACCAAGCAGCGTTAGTTTGAGTAGCTGTTTTTTTATACTATGACCACGAAGTCCATTGAACATCTTCCTGCATTTATCAAGACCTATCTGAATATATTTAATTGTTGCAGGCTATTAGTGACTCCAACATTACCGGATTACCTCGATGTAGCATTCTTGAATATGTTTAAGATAGAGAAGTAAATATATTACAGTTATTAATTGATAAATGTATCATTAAGCAAAATTGAAAGAACTTGTTTTAGATAATAATAATTGATAGTGTTTAGAGTTAACCCAGTGAATATTAGAATTTCATGCACCATATTAAGGATGGAGAGGCAGATTTACATTTGCGTTTCTAATAAACAAACACGCTGACGTGTAATAATAAAATTAAAACGGTTTGGTATTTTCCCTTCTAACAATCTCTATACCAGGAATTGTTTCTTTATTGACGATTTCATTTTCTCCTCATGTTTTCACTTTTTTTCTATGTATTCATTCATATCTATCCGTACATAACGTAGTTATCCGGGCACATGTGCGTTTCTCACATAAGGAAATATGGTAGGTACTCTCGACACTAATGATTTGGCAATACTTGTCTCTTTTCTATACTACGTATATAGCTTCACTTTTAACACTTTAGATATTTTCAAGAGTTATATATTGTGTGTGTACACGTTCTATTTATATATGGTGTTTTCATATCTGATTAGCATGCGAGTTACATAATTTATCGGTGAATATACATACATACACACACACACATACACGGAGAGAGAGAGAGAGAGATAGAAAGAGAGAACGAGAGACTAATACATAGTTGGTGTTCTGCTTTGCTTCTCGTCCAGCGTGTTCGGTCATAACACTAAAGATATACAAATGTGCACGGCGATACCGACAAAGTGACTTGCTATGTTTCAATTAGGGAAAGTTTCGAATGTGATAACAGCACCACCGTGCGGTAACAGACTGAGTTAATGCCTTTGTATTTTAATCTATTCCATTAGAACAATTATATCATTTGAAAAATCTCGTTTTCATTTGATGTTATCGAAGTTTATTAAAAATTTCACGTAAGTAGAGCGTGCTACACGGTTTTTTTAATTGCCGTATAAAAGTTGGATGTCTTAGATATACTGTTTAAATCGCATTTTCTTAAATATTAATGATACGAGGATGGATCAGTATTTAGTGAGTTCAGACAAGAAAACAAACTTTTTTTGCCAAAAATTATTTTATTTTTCAAGGTGTTCTCCTTGTAACTCCGCATATTTTAATTCAGCGATATTTAAGTCTTTTCATTCCTCCAGAAAGTAGGATTTACGAAACTGTTCAAAATATACATTAATTTCATTAATTACCTTCTCATTCCATCCAAGTCTCTTGCCATTGAGCCATGTTTTCAGGTCGGGGAAAACGAAATTGTCTGAGAGGCTAAATCTGGAATAAGTTGGATGCACTTGAAAGAGTGGAAATGTGTAGCCGTAAATTATCATAAATTTTTAATGTGCATTGTATCGCGCAATTGATCTAAGGGCTTCATAATGTTTGCTTGTTAAAGTTTTACCTTTCTGAAGATAATGAAGAATCCGTCTGAAATTCATAAAGACTCTTTGCTTACTTCGGAGTACTTATGCCAGCTTTAGTTCATTATTTCAATTGTTGCTTCATTTTAGGTGTATAATTATGTATCCAGGTTTCATCGACCAATATTGTTCGGAATGTATTTAAGCTCTCAATTTAGCGAAGTTAGGAGATGATTCGAAAGAACTTTGCTTCCGAATAATAATGGTTGATGAAACCTGGATATACCACTATATACCAAAAATGAAACAACAATTGAAATAATGATCGAATGCTGGCATAAATACTTCGAAGAAGGCAAAGACCGCGCACTCAGCTAGAAAGGTTATGGCTACTGTCTTTTGTGGGATGAAATGCGTTCACGTTTGTGTTTATGGTCTACATTCAACAATTGTGATAATCATTTTGTGCGTACTATTTTCATACTCAACTCATTATGCAAAATCTAAGGCACTAGCTCATATGAAATGCGCAGCATTTGCTACTTCGCACGTTATTATACAAGTCATCTAGCGCCATATCGTGTACTTTTTTAATTGTTTCAGGAGTTGTCTTTTGGCCATTTTTGGTCGTCCCCTGCCTAATTTATCAAACATATTGATCCCTCTACTTGAAACTTAAGGTAATTAAGAGGGATTTATCCCTAGCACTTTTAACTTGTAGGGGAAAAGTAGGGAAAGTACGTGAAAAATCAATCGTAGTTAATAATTTGGCCTTGTTATAGGAGCTTGATATGGATTGGCAGTAGCTTCCTATCATTTCTCCGCTACGAAAATAGCGCTGATACGATTTAATGTAGGCATGGAAAAACAGCGACTAAATAACCAGGAAAAGAAACACAACATTAATATTCGTCGATAAAATAGATTTAGAGTAATTCTTACCTTGGATTGATTTTATTTTTTCTTCCCTTAACGAATATAAAATACCCACGCTCGTGATAACAATAGTAATAATGCAATCTTATAATTCCTCAAAAATGAGCAAAGAAATTATATTCCTTTATTGCCCATTTTACTCCCTAAAGTAGAAGGGGACTAATTACTAACAAACTAATGACTAATAAATAGAAAGCTAACGCCTCTGATTGTTGAATAATTTTTTTCTGGGGTATAAGATGCGTACGAAAAGAAATGCGAATATGAGATTATACTTCTCATACACGGTAGGAACATAAATACATCCGACCGCGGTTATATTAGCCTGAAAAATATCTAATGTAAGCGAAAAATTAATTAAGAGGCTGTTAAAAATATTAGTAGAAACAAAAGAAACACTAAAACCAAGATCAATTTTAAAAAATGAATGATTCTATAAAGAAAATGCAATCAGCTGCAAATGAATTTAATCAAGGTGTTCCGGACACGTAACATGTTGATGGAACACTTTTATATATTATTATATATATTTTATTCACCGGTACGTCCAAAGCTCGAATATGCATCGACTCATCCTATCTCCTGTCAATTGTGGACTACTTGTACCGATGTATGCAACGCGGTTTACACATACCTTTCGCGTCGCTAGACTAAGAATAAATATTTTAGCTGCAACACCATTAACACATATATCTAGAAACGCCAAAGCTTTTTTCCTGATCCTTTCTATACATAGTTCTTCAATCCCTGCTTCCTTTTATTCCCTATTCGAATCATAACACATATATCTTGAATAGAAAATATATGAATATTTTTCCTGTATATATATATATATATATATATACACTACCGTTCATAAGTATTTGGGCACTCATAAATTTAGAAGAAATGATTAAAAGCACTAGTGAAAAAATGAAAATATATTTATTACATGTACATACATAACTAATTACAGTATCTGGCAGTAGAATTACATATTATATTTAAATTTTCGATTCATCTATGTGACCTCCTTTGTTTTTTATAATGGCAGCACATAATCGCGGCATTCTTGCAATTAGTTTTGCTAATGTATCCGGTGTTATGCGGACCCAAGCTTCCTGCAGTTTCCTCCACAAATCAGCCTCCGATGTTGGTACTGCTTTCCGGACCTCCCGATCAAGTTCCTCCCACAATAACTCTATTGGATTTAGATCGGAGCTTTGGGGAGGTCATTTCATAACTTCGATGGATCCTTCCGCTTCCAAGAGTTGCAAATAGTCTTTGCATATTTTGGATGTGTGCTTTGGGTCATTATCCTGCTGGAATACAAAATTCCTACCCAAAAGTCTTAATCCTGAAGCAATAGCGTTGGTCTCCAAAATATTTCGATACTGCTCTTTCCTTAGTATTCCCTCAATTTTCACAATATCACCCACGACCGTACCACCAAAACAACCCCAGATCATCACGGAACCACCGCCATGTTTAACCGTAGGCACAATACATTGCTCTGCCGCACGCTCACCTGTAGATCTCCGAACGAAAACACGTCTTCTGGACCCGAAAATTTCGAACTTTGACTCATCGGTCCACAAGACTTTACTCCACTGTTCAACTGTCCAATGTTGGTGTTCACGAGCCCAGTTTAAGCGTTTCCGCTTATTCTGTTTGCGCAATAACGGTTTTTTCATTGCAATTCGTCCGTACAAATCTGCTTTGTACAAGCGACGTTTGACCGTTGTTACGCTTATTGACTTTGGACGGTCTGCATTGATTTCTGCAGAGATTTCTGGGGCTGTTTTCCATCGATTTCTTTTGCTTGTGATCACTATTGCACGATCCTCAGCAGAAGTTGTCGCTCTGGGTCTCCCACTCCGTGATTTATTGAGAACACTGCCACTTTCTCGGTATTTTTTGACGACATAGTCTACGGAAGTATTATTTAATTTTAATTGTTTCGCAATTTGCCGGTTGCTTTTGCCATCTTGATGCTGCGCAATTATAAGAGAAAGCGTTTGAATGTCCATCTCTTTTCTTTTTGGCATATTTAACGATCTTAACAACACTACTAGCACAGGAATATCTCACAACGAATACAGAAACGTAACTGAGGGCAATTTCAAAAATCTAACATGAAACTCGCCCGAGGTCATTAAAACATCATTACTAAACTTATCCTTCAGTATCCTTCACAGAAAGACAATTACAAGAACTTGGAGAAACTTTTATTGCGCTAATCCCCAGGTAGTCCCAATAACAAATTTTGGTTTATTGCAGGTAATAAAGTAATACATAATGTTACTTATGCAGCGTTTCTGTAGATTTAATACTTTCCTTATACCTATCCAATATTACAAGAATGAATTTCCTAGAAGCTATGCTGTTCAAATAATTTTATAAAATATGGGTGCCCAAATACTTATGAACGGTAGTGTATATATATATATATATATATATATATATATAATTATATAAAACGAATATACAACAGGAAAAATATTCATATATTTTCTATATATATATATATATATATATATATATATATATATATATATATATATATATACATATATAAAATAAATATACAGTATGAGTATGGAATATGGTTTTTGTATGGGATAGGTATATGTGTGTATGTATGTATATATGCATGTATAGAATTATGTTTATTTTACATTTACTTGCACTGTTCTCCAAGTTAATTTTATTATCTTTGAAGTGGATTCGTATTCGGATAATAAAGTCTGTTATTACTAACAGCTGGCGCAGAGGTAATGTCATAATTTAAATTGGCTGCCATTTTTGCAGATGGCCCCAAATGTCATTGTGCTTTGACATTTATGATGTAGATAAATCGAGAATTAGTTGACAACTAGCCATGGAGCGATGCACATCTCGAGACCGTGGAATTATTATCAATTTGACAAATGTTCAGTCAGTTGTTTTAGCCCAGCGTGAATTTCGTCGTCGTGTTTTATGTGCTCGAACAATTAGGCGTATGGCTGAGTGCCTCGTGCAAACTGGGTCCACTACAGATGTCGGAAGAAGTGGCCGGTCTCGTATTACTCGTTCGATCGAGAAAATCGCTGCTATTGCCGACGACGTCAGAGAGAATCCACAAGCATCAACAGACACATCAGCAGACGTTGCAACGAATTTTGGTGAAAAATGTTCCTCTACAAAATGCAAATTGTTCACGAATTGCTGCCTGCTGACCGTCGGACAAGAGTAACTTACTGCCATACTCTGTTAAACTTAGTGGGTGCAAGAAGAGAATGATTTCGTACCAAAAATCATAATGAGCGTTTCTGGGGCACCGAGCATCCACATGAAATGCATGAAGAGCCATTACATCCCCTCAAAGTGACTGTTTGGTGCGGCATTTGCCGTGAAAAGGTGATTGGCCCATATTTTCTTGAAGACGCCGATGGCATCACCGTAACCGTAGATGGTGAGCGTTACAAGCAGATGCTAAACGACTTTTTCTTGTCGCAAGTTGCTGCTTTGGGTCTTGATCGTTGTTGGTTTCAACAGGAGGGAGCAACCGCTCACACAGCTAGGGCAACGATGGCGATTTTGAGACACCAATTTCCAGGTCGAGTGATCTCCCGTTCTCGAGATCTAACAGTGCCAGACTTCTTCCTTTGGGGCTTTTTAAAATCTCGCGTTTACCACAACAAACCGCGAACTTTTGCAAATCTTGAAAGCTAACATTGAGGAAGAAATCGCCAATTTGGAGCCAGATGTTTTGCGAGCATCAATTCAAAATACGAGCACAATTATGCATCAACTCGGGAGGTGACTATTTGGGCGATATAATTTTTTCCAATTAATGTCATCAATTTTACACTTACAAATACATATAAACTTTTTATGAAAACAGAGCTCTTTTTTTCATTTATAACAAAATGGCAGCCAGTTCAAATTATGACATTTTGCGTCACCCGTTATTATTATTGACATTATATTCGACATATATTAGGCGTATATGTTGAAAACTATTTGTACCTCAAGATGCTTTTAAAAATCTAAAATATTCCAATTGTTAAAATGAACACAAGTTAAAATAAATAGGATTTTTGGTCGATTTCATTTTTTTGCTTTTTTAATAAAAATTAAAGTGCCATTGAAAGTAATTATTTTTCATAAGAAACATATCTGGAATATGCTTCAGCAGAAATAATATGCCTTACAGTTTGAAAGTAGTAATTTTGATATGAAATACCAAGAACGTTCGGACCACATGAAAAAACTTGAAGACGAAGAATTGGAGAGATTACTCAATCAGGGTCTGATTCAAGTACACTGGTATTTTTTTAACACAAAAATGCTCGGCCCCATATTGCAACCACGGTCAAAGAAAAGTTATGAGAGCTGAAAGGGGCATCCGTACTATGCCGTATTATTTAGACATTGCTTCTTCTGAATACTACCTGCCTTGGTCGAAGCAGAATCACTTAGCTGGAAAGCTGAAGACATTATAAAATGGGTTAACTCATTTATATCATCAAAGGACGAGTCATTTTGTCGAGATGGTGTCCATGGATTATGTGAAAGATGGGAAAAGGTAGTTGCCTCTTGTGAACAATACTTTGAATAAAACTTTTTCATTTTTTATTAAAATAAATACTCTATTTCTTGCAAAAAACGATTTTCAATGCATAGAGTTGATACATATTTTCTCTTTACGGGTCTGTTTTTTGTTTGTATCGAAATGAATACGCTTCGTGCCCCGAAAAATATTATCTCCTTCCGTTATATACCAACAATAAACTAGCGGTATAGGTTTAAGCACAGTTACTCTACCTTCAGATTTTTCTTAAACAATCATTGTTTATTTTTCTTCTTGATTATCGAGACTTTGTACTCAATTCTATACGTAATACAAATATGTACATATGACCTCAGTAGTGACAAACGTCTTGCCAGAAATTGTCACTCCTGTGACAAATATAACTATTGTCTCTTATAGTCTTGACATTTATATATTCTAAATATTGAACTGTCGAAATACTATTGTCACTATTGTACAGATAATTGTTGTATTAGTAGTACGTAATACAAATTGGAAAATTATGATAATTAAATTATTTACGAACACTAAACGGCATTGTATGTGAATGTATGGCATAATGTAAATGCTGTACTATTAAAATAGGAAAAAAATAATATCGATGTTTACAGTACATTTAACTACGGAGCAATACGTGTTCTACAATAGGAGGAGAACCTTGAGAAGAATTGCCTAAGCAAACATGAGAAAATCGTATCGACTAATTTATGCATGTGCACTTACGTCTCGTTTGTTTTTAAATAAAGCCGGTGTACCTGATACGTATTGTTAAAGCTATTCACTTCTTTTTAATTAGGATACGTAATGCATTACGAAGTTTTGGGTGTAAACAGTAAATCTTTGTTCTTCGTTGTTAGATCGTTACGAAAAAAAAAAGTTAACAACAGAAATTTATGTAAATTCGTATAATTGGTGTAATTTACTAGTAAAATTACGACTCTCTGACCTGTTAATACATATTACACATTGTTTTGAAACTAGCGCAATGTTTGTTTTTGACCTCACTCATCGTATAAAATAACTGGTACCTGTAACTTTAATATAAAAATGTTTGAATTGCAGGAGACCTGTGAATTTTATTTTAAAAAAGTATGGAATTTTAGAAAATTAATAGAACAAAATATACTGTAACAGAAAGAACGAATCACCCAGTAAGACAATATATTTTTTAACTGAATTTTGTACAAATATTTATTGTGCTGAAAATCATAAGTAATCAAGAAAGGTAAATAAAACCCATTGCCACGTCAACATACGTATTCTGTATATGTATTTCGACAACCAAGTTGTCATCATCAGCAGATAATTAGTCATAGCGTCGCACCTGGATCCGCGGTAGAACTCGCACAGAGTCGTCTTTTCTAAAAAGTCAACCAGGCAAGAATATGTTATCGTATTTAACAAATAGTTTCTGTTCTTTGCAATGAATATGTTTTCTGTGGTTACGTTATTACTTCTTTGTCACGTATTTCGTTAAACTCGATTTCTCGGGTCGATTAAACTTAATGTGCGCCATATGTTCTTTATACCAGGTTCCTCTCGAACGTTTTGTCTGACTGATGTAGTGTTCATTACAATCTAGGCATTTTATTGAGTAAATTCCCGATTTAACTGGACTTTATCTTTTGCATTTCCTAAGGGAGATTTAATAGAATTCCTGGATCAAAATGTATCCTGAAATCCGTGCTTTTTAAAAAGCTGTCGCATTCAGCAGAAAAAATAATGCTAATAAGTAATTAATATCAAATATTTAACTTTATTACTAATCGAGCTTAAAATGACTTCAACATATTTTAATAATGACTATAAAATAATATGTATTTGAGATTCAACATTAACCTTCCAAATAGATTAATCATTAAGGTAAAAAACCTCTTACTACATGACTATTGGTATGATGAAATATGTATTTCGATAACTAAATTGCCATCTTCAGTAGGAAACATTAAACATACACAAAACCGTGAAACACTCGATATACACACAAACACTGACAATGTTTATATCGACATCGAGTAAAGTATTTAACGGTTTTCTCTGTAGTTTTACAACGAGGCCATGTTTCATTATGTGTGTGTGTGTTCCACAGAAACACTGCTAGTATGTGTTTGTATCCAACGAGTGTTTTACGGTGTCTGTATAGCTTTACTATGAGCCTATACTTCAACACTGTTTATTTTTTTTTTACTGAAGCTGATAGTTTATCTGTCGAAATACATATTTGGGATACAAATATTAATATAGTAAGGGTTTTTTTTTACTTTCTTGATTAACCTATTTAGAAAGTTAATATAAATTCCCAAATGTATTTCGTTTTAAAGTTATTATTAAAGTATTTTGATAAATGTTAAAAGAATCATTCAAATGTTAATAATACCCTGTTTACCACGCGTTTGAAGGAATTTGCCTATCACCAGGTAAACTTGTGCTATTAACGAATGATTCTTGTTTGAATGGGAGAGGGTGGTATTGTTCTTTCAAAATATTTTGAACTTATTTAGAGCACAGTTAACAATAAATACTAGACATAAATTAAATTGTGTTGTAAATGTGCTCAAATTCCTTAATAACAAACGTATAAAACTGATACGTAGACTTCCGCGGTCGTGGTCTATACTATATTTTTCTCGGCTTCCGGGCTGGAACAATCTCACTGGTATAACTGCCGACGTTTCGTACCCACTCGTTGAGACGTCTTTAGGACTCAACTGCTGCACTTAAACAGTTTCAGTGCAGTGGTTGCGCCCTGAAGATGTCCCATACGAGTGGGTACGAAACGTCGGCAGTTACACCAGTGACGCGGTTCCAACCTGGAAGCCCACAAGAATATAAAACGTATAAAACGTTTTTAAAATATATTAATATATGGATTGAATTGCTAAATTATATAGTACTCATTTTATATTTATAAAAATATAATTTGATAATGTATAAGTAATTCAAAAAAAATATTTTCTCGTTATGCTGTTTATATAAATAAAAGGTTAGATTTTATATATTAACCGCTTCGTAAATGCGACCCATGTTAGCAGTTACTTTTAGTAAAAACACTACTATTATTGTCATGAACATAAGACTATTGAGATGCAAATACCTAATCGATTAAATGATAATAGCGTAAGTAATGAACATAAAATATGTATTTTACTGTACCGTTACGCAGTAGGTACACATTTATATGTATATGTGACGTAACGGTAATGTAACCGATCAAACAAAATAATTAAAATAGAAAGAGTAATCCAAAGAGAATAATAGCATGAGATAGAGAGATGGGTAAATAAAAATTATGCCGAGAAATTTGCAAACGTTTTCGCATTGAAATTTTTTAAAAATAAATATATGGAAGGCCTCTCACACGTGTGCCAGTTTTCAAGTGTACGAGGTGAAATAACAAAGTTAAAATTTTGGTCAATATAATTTGTTTTTTAATAAGTTAAATTGTATCAACGTAGTAGTTTATTAATAGTCTATTCAAATTTCACTCATTCTTTATTTCAATGACTTGTTAATTTTTATAACAGTTTAAATTTAAATGTCGGTAAATTCTTTACTATATTTTATGGGAGAGCAAAATTCCATTATTTGCATTGTGGGTTTTAATATAATCTTGTATAAAGTTTATAAGTATTCAGTAATAAACAAACTAATGTATTAAATCTATGATATAGTTTCAATTTCTTTTAAGTACATACGAGGGTAGTTTGACAAGTAGTGAGAATGGAAAAGAAAAACGAATTTTTTAAATACAAAATAATTTTTATTTTTCAATATGTTCTCCTAAAAGAAAAATACACTTATTCCAACGGTGCTCCAATGCCCTTATACCATCTCTAAAATGCGATTCCGGAAGGCTTGCAAAATACTCATTTACGAAGTTGATGAGCTCGTCGTTAGACGAAAATTTCTTTCCACCTAGTGCCGTTTTCAATTTTGGAAAAAGGTGGAAGTCGGTAGAGGCTAGATCCGGCGAATAAGGCGCATGCGGTACTAATTGAAAGTGCAACTCGTAGATTTTGAACATCGCAACTGTGCTGGTATGCGAGGGAGCGTTGTCTTGATGAAACAGAATTTTTTCTTTGCCATTCCTGGCCGTTTAGCACGAATCTCAACGTTTAATTTTTGTAGAAGTTCTGCATAATATTGTCCGTTCATTGTGGCACCTTTCTGAAGGTGATCAATGAGCAAAATGCCCTTTGAATGCCAAAAAATTGATGCCATCATCTTGTTTGCCGATAAAGTGGATTTCGCTTTCTTTGGTGGTGCAGAACCACGTTCTAACCATTGTTTCGACTGTTGTTTAGTTTCGGGTGTACTGTAGTGTATCCAAGTTTAATCGCAAGTAACAAATAGCCTACAAAAATCAACCGGATTCTGCTTATAAAGGTCCAAACACTCATTGTAAATGCGCAAACGAGTGAACTTTTGATCAGTCGTAAGCAATCGCGGTGCCCATCTTGCCGAAAGCTTGGAAAGGCCCAATTCTTTCGTTAAAATGTGCTGTATGTCTGCTATCTCTCTCACTTTGAGTCGTCGATCTTGCGTAATAATATTATGGATTTTTGTAATCATTTCCTTAGAAGTCACGATTTTGGGTGCTCCAGAGCGCGCTTCATCAACACAGCTTGTTCTACCACGTTTAAATTCATTTACCCATTTGCTTATTGTGGCGGATGATGGAGCAGATTCACCTAATGTTTCCCGTAGCTTTCATACCTTTAATTACGAAGTATTTAATCACCGCACGATACTCTGCTTTTTCCATTTTA
Source organism: Dermolepida albohirtum (assembly GCA_031893035.1). Taxonomy (NCBI): domain Eukaryota; kingdom Metazoa; phylum Arthropoda; class Insecta; order Coleoptera; family Scarabaeidae; genus Dermolepida; species Dermolepida albohirtum. Next base: position 142,682 of record JAVIWB010001491.1, on the reverse strand, counting down.
ACAAAACGACGTGTTGCTTCTTTTTCAATCAGCTGTCAAAAATAAACTAATCAATCGATTTATCTAAATATCGGAATGTAAACATATAAATAGGCAACCTAAATTACAGTTCATTTGTTTTACCAATTAGAGCGCCACCTATGTGTCATTCCCACTACTTGTCAAACTATCCTCGTATATATGGTGAAATGAAAATCAAAGGTGAGTCTCCAATTAACAGCAAGATGGCTAAATTAATATTAATACCTAAAGGTCGGAAGCAGTTTGGAAATGCAACAAACTTCAGACTAGTATGCTTTCTGAAGACATCAAACTCTACAAAATACTAATACTAGGTTGGAAAAAGAAATCGAAATAGTTATAGGATTTTCAGGTCTTAATGTATTATAGCTTTTCACGAAATCTGTTCACAATAGATGCCATTAAAGAAGTCCTAATGAATACCAGAGGGAAGTGCTCTGATAATGTCGGAAGTCAGAAATGCTTTTAATACAGCGACTCATTGCATTGGAATTCCGGAGAAGATATATACCTTAATACCTAACTGATACTATTTGTAATCATTTCTGGGGTAGTACAATTAGTATTCACTAGAGATTAGAAATAGAGGTAACAACTAGTGTGCCCCGAGGATCTATGTTAGGATCGAATTTGAGGAATGTATTACACGATGAAGTTTTCTAGACCTGACATAGGGCTCGTGTCAAATGTACCAGAGAAATTCTTAATAAATTGCTTCTAATTCTACGAACCGGAAACTAAACGTTAAATAGTTTCTTCGAGATGAGTCTAAACAAATAAAATTTGTTCGTCCATAAAATGACGGCTGCATTTTCTTCTTGATTCAGAAGATTGTAGAACAGTTAATGTTGACAGCCAAATAATTGATCTGAATGTTTCATCGTCCATATAGACTCGATTTATCACTTTGTAATTTCTTTGTCCTCATTTATCAAATTAGAATATGTGGAGAGCATACACACACAGTACTTTTTTGTGATCATTTTTACGTGGTGTTTTCCGATTTAGTACGATCGTCCATAAAAGCATATCGATTTCAAAAATGACTACTTTGAAAAATAATAAAGCTATTTTTACTCATTAATTTATCTATTCTCATAAAAAAACTTTCACAGTAACCCTTGTATATATGTATGTATCAAGTTGTTCAATAAGTTTTATTGTTCGATAAGAAAAGCAAAATTTTATGGTTTGAAATACATTTTATTATTCAATATCACCTCCCTGAACTTCAATATACTTGTTCCAGTGATCGTCTGATTTATGGAATCCATCCCTGAAATGAGAATCCGGAAGACTGTCAAAATACGCTTCCACGGCTGTTATTATCTCTTTATTCAATGAAAAATCGTTTTCCGCAAACGCATTTTTTTGATATGTCAAAAGCGATAGAAGTCGGAGGAAGCTAAATCTGGCGAATAGGATGGATATTGTAACAATTCGTACTTGAATTCACTGATTTTTGTAATGTGTTTTTGAGCTGTGTGAAAAGGTGCATTGTCTTGATGAAAAATGATTTTTGTCTTGTATAAACCAAGTCTCTTCTAAGGAGTTTATACATTCACCTTATCCAGAAGATATAATAATAGTCTGAGTTTATTATTTTACCAGTTTGGAGGTAATCCATGAACAAAATTCTTTTTGCATTTCAAAAAATTGATGCTAACACCTTCTTGACCGATTTCTGGACCCTAACTCGCTTCGGTGTCGAAGTACGGTGTTGACACCACTCCTTAGCATTTTGTTTTGATAAAGGATCATGGTGGTAGACCCACATCTCATCCGTAGTGATGAGACGACGCACAAAATTGCTTTTATTCCTTTTAAAATGCTTCAAATGTTGCTCAGAAGGTCGCATTCGAATGTGTTAGCGAATGCGGCACTCGTCTTGCACACAGCTTTCTGACACCAAAAACTTCAGCCAAAATATTGCTCATATTGCCTAATGAGATGCCTAGAGCTTCTATTAAATCCCTCTCGATCAATCGACGACCTTCCAATACCATATCCTCTATTTTTGCTACAGTTTCTGGTGTCGATGCATTTTTTGGACGTGCTTCACGTGGATCGTCTTCACTACTTGTACGACCACATTTAAATTCTGCAACACATCTTCCTACTGTTCTAATTTAAGGCGAAGAGTTCTTATACACTTTTAATAATAGTTCGTGAATTTGTTTTGGTGCTACATCTTCCAAAAAGAAGAATTTTGTCGCTACACGATGTTTGATTTTTTCCATTGTTAAAAAATACTGTGATACGTCAACTTTGAACACCTGAAAATATACTAATGAGAAAATATTAAATGAGAAAACTTCATATTTGATCATAAAAAAAAGTACAATTTTTAGAAAATTAAATTGACGAACCTAGTAGCGCCATCTCTTAATGAACGACAAAACTTATTGAACAACCTGGTATTATATGATCATTATTATTTTTGTATTTATGTTTTCTTAGTAATTTAATCAATAAAAAAAATACATTACAACTCATTACACCTTAATAACCGTAATATATCCCTTGGGTTCTATTAAACGTTTAATTTGAATTTATTGAAGACAAAGAAATCGCATCAAGCAACACGAAACACATCTCTGGACACCATTACCTTAAGTAAAAGAAAATAAGTACAGACGTTGTAAGAGGATTACGTTAAGTACACAGATACATCCAGGAAACAGAATTGTGTTAAATGACCGTTTGTAAGTCGGTAAGTTCGTCGGTGTTTGTACACAGCGGATAAGGTGGCGATCAAGAGGTACTTTCGCTATGACTTAATCGTGAAATTGACTTACATAATCACCACTTGATCCGTTATGCAAATTTAGATAATAGTCAACATACATCTGCACGACTATGTATGCACGTAATATTGATTTAAGAAGTTTATATTCTTTAAAATTACCGTCCTGCCGAACACAAATGCTGCATTATAACATACAACAGTAAGATTTTACATTAAAATTTGTCGATGTGTAAAAAGAAGTAAGTAAAGTGAGGTCTTTTTTTTTGAAGAAACCGTTTGATCAAGTGGAATCGATAATCCGTTATAGAAAACAAAAATCGTATTTACAAGGTGTGGTCTACTTACTACACCATTCGCAGGACTTTTGCGTTTTAGATGGCGACACTGAAGTGTTATCAAGTGTACCAATGGATTCAGTATATGTTGAAAATTCCACATTTGCAGTTTTTGAAATAGTAGCGTTGAGTACCCTTGGCTTAAAAATATAAGCGTCATGTAAAGGAGTAGCAAAACAACGTTAAATTATTGACCGATTGTGCACGATTATGACTGGAAACGATTCGTGGGTCTTCCAATGTGATCAGAGTTCAAAACACAGAACTATCAATAAGTGGGTGGGAGAGAACTGTTGTCGACGAAGGTAGGAATATCAAAGTTACAAATCGAGACGATGTTTATAGGTTTCTTTAATATCCGAGGTAGGTTTCTATAACAAAATTGTTTAAACTTCAAAGATAAACCATTTACACATACAAAAATGCACAGTTTTACATGGCTTTTTTCTCTCAGTACGAGGGTAGCCGTTTATATTTCGGGAATACCAAACAAAAAAATTTTTTTATTATCCAAAATAGTTTTACTGCTTCTCAAAACATTCTCCTTGAAAATCAAAGCACTTTTGCATTCGTTTAAACCAATCCGAAAGAAATTGCTGCCACTGTGAAGGCGGTATCTCCAAAATATGAGTTTTGAATGCCTCAACTGCCTCTTTCGGTGTAGAAAACCGTTGACACGAAGTTTATTCTTCACGTGTGGTAACAAAAAAAACTACAGGGTGCTAGATCAGAGCTATATGGCGGATCGCTCATGAATTCAATGTTTGCCCGGTCAAATATTATATTATAATTGTTTGAACCAACCCATGAGAGCTCGCATTGTCATGGTGGAGAATGATGTCGTTTTTGGTTTGTTTTCTTTATTTCTTCAAAAACTTTTGGCAAACAAATAGTTGTGTACATTCGGAATTAACCGTATTACAACTCTCTAAAGGCAGGGTTGCAACATGACTGGTTTTTCCGAAAAACCGGCGACCATTTGTTTTGATGTGCTTCGAGCGCGAACAATTTTTGTTGTTTTTGGCTCATCTTAGAATACCCACAGTCGACTGCTGTTTACTATCGGACTCATACGTATAGATCCAAGATTCATCATCTGTGACGACTTTGTAAATGTTCTTTGAAGCACCGCCATTGTATTTTTTGTGTATTTCTTAACACCAATCGACGCGAGTCCTTTTTTGAGCGGGTGTCAAATTATGTGCTACCCAACGTGAACATAGCTTCTTAACGGCTAAATGTTAATGCTGATCTTATGCACGCTGGTGTTACTAATACCTAGAGACACCTCGATCTCACGGTATGTCACGTGACGGTCTTGCATTATCAATTTAGACACTACATTAATGTTTTCCGACATAACAACATTTGTGGGACGATCTTCACGAAATTCATCGTCCAAAGAACGCCGTCCAAATTTGAATTCACTATACCAACGATATACTGCAGTTATCGATGGTGCTTCATTGCCATATAAAGAATTGAGCTCGTCGATGTATTCTTGTTGAGATAATTCACGCCGAAAGTTATGAAAAATAATTGCACGAAAATGTTTGCTATTACTGTCAACAATAGAAATAGCGACCGGATAACTGTCAAGGTTTAAATATATATTGTCAAAAATGACAATCTTTACGACGCAATCATCAGATCGGAGGCAACACACAAAACAAAAATAAGTTTTATAATGGACTAGGATGTTGCTTAGCACAAAACGAGGGGGTTATTTGAATATTTTACCGTAATTTATTTTTTATTGCTTTATTGTTAATAAAAATTATTTGAAACGTTTATTACTTAATATTTATTTATTATTTTAGCGTAGAAACAATGGTAAATAAAGGCCTAATAATTTAATTTACTGCTAATTATTGTTCTACTTTGAGAGTGGTGTGTATTATTCATATATTATCACATACACGCACTATTTATTTAGATCGCTTACACTCATTACAGTTGTGTTGAAATCCGACTAGTTTTATTATTATTCTAGGGCCAGAATAATCAGTGTCGACATTTATATATACGTGTGTGCAGATAAAATTATATATACGCGTTCAATATCTAACTGTATAAGTTACAAAGTGAACTCATTTGAATTCTAAATATGAAGCGAATTAATTAACGTATCACCAGCATTTGCAGTACACAACACATAAATACAGTGATTAGAGAAAATTAATGTCTGACTTCGAAAAAAAGAATTTTATGCTGCGTAAAACGAAACTAAATCGATGAAAAAAAATTGGATACCGCATAGAGTCTGGAGCGATTTATATTTTAGACATCCAGTTTTGTCAACTTTACACTCGCGTACGTACGTATGTACGTATGTATATATGTACATACATATATGTACTATATATCTAATATAAATCCAGATTAAGCTATGTACAAACATACTTTCACAAGTTGAGTCGCTGCCACTTTTTTAACGCGGAAATGCTCTCGTGCTCGTATTAATTCGTTTAAGTTATCGGTTTTAGTAAATGATATGACGTTTATTTATCAATTATAAACGGACGGTGGACTGTTAAGTCTTTTATTTCCTCTTCTACGATCGATAGCTCGAACTTTGTAATTATCGTAGTCATGTTGGATATTAAAGTTTTGTATGTACACTTTATTGAACTTATTTTTGCATTTACGTCCATTTGTATTTCACGAGGCGAAATATACTAGCTGTGTAATTTGAATATTTCCATCGAAATTATAAGACTAGCATTGTAATAATTTCAAAATAATTGCTGCCGGAGTGTAGTGGATACTTTCGTAACTGTATTTTAATAGAGATTTAGCACATCGTTTAATATTTACGGTTTAAAGTGTTCGTAGATTTACCTTTCTTCCGTGATTCATTTGTTTTTCTTTCCTAATCGTGAATTTGTTCGGGTTGTCGGGAAAGTCGTAACGCATTTTTGCAACAGACGGCTCTAGAGTATAGGAGTGATTTGCATCTATGCTATGCCATGTAACGGTCGACAGTTATAACTCCATTTTGACAAAAAAATGAGCATTTAGTTGAGTATTTCAAATTTTAAAAAAATTGAATATGAGATGCGCGCATCAAGTTGGTGAAAATTAGAGAAAAGTTTACAGTAACAGTTCTCTTATAAAATCGTCAATGTAAATGTTGGTTCATGAAATTCCGTGCAGGTGATTTGAATCTTGATAACGTTCCTTGGTCAGGAAGGCCTACTAATGCTGATGACAACAAAATCATAGCAGTGATGGAGTTACATCCATAACGCACGACAAGAGAGGTTGCAGAAACGTTAAACCTTGAGTTCGCGAGGGCCCACGGTTACGACAAAGCTGGGATACATCAACAGGATTGATATTTCAGTATCTTAGGAATCCAAACAAGTTCACTTGGCAGCGCGTTACAGCATCTGTGATATATTTTTTAAGCATAAGAAAAACTAACATTTTTTGAGTCGACTGATCAATACTAATAAATAGAGCGGTCAATATTTATCAGAGCGATAGGATAGGTTCTATTGTAATAAGTATGTAAGTACTGTTGCTACCACAAAAAGGTTTATGATCTCAATCACAAGTTTTGGTCTACATTTCGAGTCACAGCAATATTAAACTAGAAAGAGAACTTTTGTATATCTCACTGAAAAAAATACTGATAAATAGAGCTATCAATACTTATCAGCGCGATAGAATAGGTTCCGTTGTAGTAAGTACATACAAAGGGTTCTAGGAAAGTTTTGCAATACAGTTTTGTTTATTTAATTTTTTCAAAGTAATTTCCTCTACACTCAATACATCTCTCCATCCTCCGAAACCAATCCTTAAATCAGTTCTGTTTCACTAGGGAGTAAAGCACACTGGAAAACCGCCTCCTTTTAGCTTCATTTTCACATCCAATTACTTTAGGCAGGCACTGTTCAGTATACCACTTAGCTGTGATTGTCTTCTGTGTGTCCAAAACGACGCGTCCCACAATTCCACTCGATTTGAAAAATACAGCTATCATTTTCTTCTTTACAAATCTGGATTTTCTGACATCTACGGGTGTATCCTCATCATCAAAGACCCAAACTATGTTTTGAGCTTTGGTTGGCACACCGTAATAGTACAGCCAAGTCTCGTCACCTGTCACGATGTTGTTTACATACCGAGGTTGTCCCTTATTAAACTTTTTTAGCATCTCCCGGCACCAAGTCATGTGCCGTGTTGTCTGCTCGTCAGTCAGTCGATGTGGCACCCAGAGACAACAAAGTTTCTTCACGTGCAAATGATCATGCAGAATCGAACGAATTGCTGGTGCATTTTGGCCTGAAATACCTCCTATCTGTAGGTAAGTCACTCGCCTGTCCTCGCCAAGTATTTTCCTCACAATAGTAACGTTTTCCCCCGTAACTTACGTTCGTGGCATTCCCGGTCTCTCAGCATCCTCCACAGGTAAATTTCCCGTTTGGAATTCTCTATATTACCTGAATATCATTGTGCGATGTGGACGAACATTACCTAGTGCAAGAGTCATTTCTTCGAAGCATTGGTCTATGTTTAAACCACGCACGAAATTATAACGCAAAACTGCCCTTATCTCATTTCGTGATCACGATGCCATCGCAAGCACTTTACACTCTCACTGCTAATGAATAACTGAGTCGACATGGCGCGGTGGCTACTAAGCACGTACATATGAACATTTCTCAACATGCAGCAACAAGCAGCTTCCTACGATTCATTGTTGCGTCAAATTGCAAAACTTTCCTAGTACCCTTTGTAAGTACAGTTACTACCACGAAAAGGTTTACGATCTAAAACACATGGCCTACATTTCGAGTCATAACTATATCAAACTAGAAAGAGAGCTCTTGTATATTTCATTGAAAAAAAATACGAACAATTGTGTGTACTACAAGTTTGTTTGTACTTTCAACATGATAACAAAAGACTTCAATCTATCGCATTCTCTCTCTCGCCATTTTATTCAAGATATAAATATGTTGTAATAACCAAGTGTCGTACACTCAAAATACTTTTCTTTATTTAACTTAGCAGTATTTGTTCTTAAAGTAGTCCTTTGCTGTAACATTTTTTAAATGTTTGGTAAACTTGATCAGTGCATTGTAAATAGGTGACTGAAAGCGGTAGTTGAATGAATGCATTTGGATGGACTGAATGCATTAATATAAATTGTCAGATAATATTTGAAATATGAAAACATGCAATACAAAAACGCTAAAATTCGTATTACGATGGCTTCAAACATTAGTGGTAAACTACATATTGATATTGATGGCATGTTATATTGTATAAGATACTTATTAATGAAAATATAAAATATATTCATACTATTACATGTTAAACGCGATATGTTCAATAAAACGTTGCTTCAGTGGCGGCTGGTCAGGTGAGGCAGGTGAGGCAGTGTCTCACCATCTAAATCTTGGAATTATAACAAGAATAATATGTATACTTTTAAAATTTTTTATAAATTAATTATCATCTTTTATTCAGAATTTATCTTATAAACAATAAGAAAATAGTTTTAAATAAACCGGCATTACAAGCAAAGTACAAATTTATCATTTCATTTTAATTCCGTGCGAATGTACGAGCGCGTATACTTGCCCCGACCAACTTCATGTATCATCTATGTATATCCCTACTAAACACGAATATTTGAGGCCCGGCCACTCATTGCCTCTCATTGAAAATTTATAACGCACTACAGCAGTCAAAAAAATTCTCAATTTCTATGGAAATTACAGTAAAGTATTAGCTACATATTTAAGATAACAAAGAAGAAAAAATATTCAAAAAGTTAATAGATTTTTCTAACTTTATTGTGAGATTTTTGAATTTTTTAATAATATAGAAAGCATTATTAATAGGATAAATTAAGTATTTATTTAATGATATAAAGATGTCTAAAGGTTTACATTCTTCTTGTACAGTTTCTCAATATTTCCTCCACGCAAATAATATGTTTTAAGTTTTAACAGGAGTATTTTTATTGTTTCAAGTAGATATTCTTTAGATATTAATGTATGTATGTATGTATTATTTAGTCTGAAGCCAATTTGAACTGAGCCTCTCATCGAATCACAATCGCCGAACTACCGAATATACTCGAGGCTGACATTCTCGGCCCGAATCGCAAATTACAACTTGGGGGAATAACAAAGTTAGGTTAAATATTTTAATATTTGTTTAGTGATATTTTCAGTGATTTAAAAATTGTGAATATGGATTTAGAAAATGTAAGAAATACACAAGACATTGTAGATTTTTTAATAAGAAATACGTTCGTTGTTCTATCGATAGAAGATCAATTATATGTCAAAAACCTTCCGAGACCAAACCCTGGTTTATCAAAATCTCTTACAATACACGGTAAGTCTAACAGAAATTTCAATAATAATAATAATAATTACGTTTTTTGCTTGATAAGTTTAGAGAATTTCGGGAGTGTGATACATATTTCAGTACTGTATACGAAAATTCGATGTCTGACGAATCTGTTGCACATAAAAGGCGTAGAATTGATGACGTTCCAGATACTAAACAAAATTATAGAAAATTATTTTTCGAAATTCTAGATACGTTTATTAGTCAAATTGAAATTAGATTTATTGATTTAGAAAAACTTGCTTTTTTTGATTTATTAACAGAAAGTAAATTTGAAGAATATTCGAAGGCATTTCCTCAGAGGCTCTTAAATAATTTGTTTGAACAATAAAAATTTTTTGATCAAATTCAATTAAAAAATGAATTAGCTGTTATTTATAGTGACATGCAACTCCTTGGTAATTCTAAAACACCATGTAAAATGTTAAGATTTATGCACGAACAAAAGTTAGCCATCTGTATGCCAGAACTTTTTAAATTGCTAAGTATAGTAGTTACCATATCGGTAACTTCCGCGTCCGTTGAGCGAAGTTTTTCCACATTGAAACGTATAAAATCGTATGTTAGAAATACAATTGGACAACAAAGACTTAGTAACTGTGCACTAATTGCAATCGAAAAGGAATTGGTTAAAACGATGACGAGGGATGAACGATTTTATAATGATGTAATTGATTATTTTGCTAACACAAAAAACCGGAGGATACCTTTGCCATACAAGAAGTAAAATCTATTAAATGTAATTCTACGTGCAATGACAATAAAGGAAATTCTCTGTATTTTAAAATATTTTCATTTTGCATGTAATTTTGAAATTTTGTTATTGGATTGTTGTTGATTTATATATATATACATATATATGTATATATTTGTTATATTATTAAATTTTATATTATAATAGGAATGTATTTATTTTTTATTTTTAAATCCTAGAAGATTGAGTTCTTATTTTCGATTAATGTTTTTAGAATTTGTTTGATTTTTTAGAATATTTATTTTCGTTTCACAAGGGTTTGCTTTGAAACTTCGTTTTCCCTTAAAAATCGAATGGGGCGCGATATAGGGCTCAGTTCACGTCTGGCAGCCCTGTTTGTACTGGAAGCCCTATATATATATATATATATAAACTGTTTTTATATGTAGTAGGTATATAGAGTTTATTAATCAATTGTAAACAATTTTGAATATTTATTATTCTATCTGCCTCACCATGTCAAATACTCACGAGCCGCCACTGCGTTGCTTAGAATTTTTCTTCTGCGCGTAAGATCTAATTACGTATATGTAAGAAGAATGAAGAATTAGAAATTTTGCACGTCTGAAAGGTAAAATCATTAAATTGTTTGATTTCTTCCAAGCACGATATTATGTGTCAAATTAATTACTGGATTAATTAGATTCTCAATTCATGTCTTATATGATAGTTTCTCTTAATTTTCTTGAGGCACTTCATCACATACTATCTTCTTCTGGACTTCTGGGCTTCCGGGCTGGAACCGCTTCACTGGTATAACTGCCGACGTTCGTACCCACTCTTATGGGACATGTTCAGGGCTTAACTACTGCTACTGTTTGTTGCACTGAAACTGAGCTCGGAAGCTCGGAAGCCCAGAAAAAAATAGTATGGACCACGACCGCGGTAGTCTACGTACCAAACTTCATCACAATTTGTTAAATTTTTCTATTGTATGTACAGTAGTCCCCTAAAGCAATGACAACAGAAATTGCAGATATTGTAGCAAGCTATGCACTTGATAATTTGGTTCAAGATTTTTCGAGGTCCAAATTTGATACAAAAATTTCAATTAACACAGGTCTGCAATTTGGCTTTCTCGCAAACAAAGCGCCTCGTTATTTCAAGGACTTTTGCATACATATATTAAAAACTAATTAACGGATATACACTCGTTATGAATGAACATTCTTTCAAGAAATGCATAAAAACGACGACAAAATAAAGTAATAAAATCGAGGATATTAATAACAATTAATATCAATATATAAAGCAAAGGAATTGAAATAGTGAATATTGCTAAGATTTTGAAGGTCTACGGTTATTTTCCATGATAGCGCGGAATAAAATGCGGAAGAAGCGAACGCTTATGTAATACTTGTATAAAAATAAAGTTTAAGAGTTTATAAATGAGTTGTTCTTAATTTATTTCGATGTTTATGTTTCTTTTATGCTCATTTTATAACTTTAAAAAGTTTATATTGCTTTATAATTTATTATTTTGTACTGCTGCGTATGTTAAAATTTCTGCCCGAAATCGTTAATTCATGAAAAGCAAAGAAATATTATAAATCATAAAGTTTTGTTTATTTTTTCTTATTTTACAAAATGCTATTGCATGTTTAGATATATACATTTAAAGCTCTTCGTGATATATTACACGAAAATTTAAGGAAACTAAGAAAACATATGATGTTTCGGAACAAAATGGTTCAATTTTAAGTTGTTTTAAACAGTGAAACTATTACGAGAGTAGTGCTGGAATACGCTGCAAAAACTGTTGATGTTTAGGAATGACGGTGCTGCGACAATGCGTTCTGTAGACCAATCTCTTGAAGAAGATTGTCAGAGACTTTTACATGCGACGCGTAAAGTTTAGTGACACCAACTCTGAAAATGTTTTCTAGATGCGAGCCTATTAATAACAAAAACTAAAAAGTCTTTCTCAATTCTCCCAAATGAATTCGAAAATTTTAGAGACGATGCCGCCGCATTCCCGAACCAACGCAGCTAATTTTTATACGTTGGGGAACATGGTTGAAGGTGTTTTTTTATTATTCTGAGTATTTCCAAAGAATTACATCTGTGATTCATAATTCAATCCTATCGAAGCCGTAGCTATTAAGGAAAGTTAGATTTCAAAGTACTTTCGTTGAGATTTAAAAACTATTTACGACAATTATAAAGGATTATTTAATGCAAAAGAAAAATTGCAATTCGGCACTGCAAACAGTAAACGATGTACACTCTTTGCTATGTACTATAAGTGACATAAAAAATAAGTGTTTTAAAAAACTTCGAGAGTGTTACTAACAAAGATTTTGATTTTATCAGATTAATACAAATTTGTGACGGTGGTTCTATAGATCCGTTATCTATTTATAAAGATTATTTTAATTATATGTGTCTTACATTAGTAGATGTCGAACGGTTTTTCTAGAGATATAAAAACATTTTTTTATCACAAAACATTGTTGACCGAAACAAATGTGGAAACATACCCAGTGGTGTAAACTTTTCACCAAAGTTATCCACGTCGCGCCATGGAGTAACAGATAAACGAGGTACGTCAATTAAATAACGAGACTACACTCCTTCCATTGCACAGCCGTTTCGGGCGAGGCTGTAATTGGAATGCCATCGACCTTGATACTTCTCAAGCAACAACTCGTAGTTTCGTCTCTCTGTCTGCTTTAGTTTACTTTTGATCTTTAATTGTAGAGGACACTGTTACTTAGTAGTGTCGCAATAATGGCTGGCGAATTAAAAAAATCACCAACAAAATGTTTACAAATGTTAAAGGAGGTGTTTGGTGATAATGTTATGTTACGTGCGCGAGTTTTTGAATGGCACAAACGCTTTACTGTACGTCGGGAAGAAGTTGTCCTGGTCAACCTGTGAATGCAAGAACTAAAGAGAACGTTCAGAAAATCATTGAAATTGTGTGGAAAGATCGATGTCTGAGCATTTGGATAATTGTTGATATAGTAAACATTAACAAAGAAAAAACAAGACACTTTTGCACGATGAATTAAACGTGACAAAAGTTCGTGCAAAAATGGTGCTCCAAAACTTCACTTAGGAACAAAAAGACAATCAGATGAACATTTGCTCTGACATCATGGAACGACTCACAGAAGAGTTAGACTTGCTCATAAAAATCATCACATGTGATGAAACTTTCGGAAACCGCTGCATTGAAAGGCGGCAGGATCGCATAAAAACATAACATAAAAAAGAACGAATGAGCATGTCGAAATTGAAGACAATGCTGGTCGTTTTTTCGATATCAATAGCGTTATCAGGTGGATGAGGGTCAACCCATTTATCAGAAATACTACAAAGAAGTCCTAGTGAATATTAGGGAAAAAGTAAGGAAGAAAGGGCCGGATTTGTGGAAGAACGACTCGTGGATTCTACACCAGGACAACGCACCAGCTTGCAATGCCCTATCTGTGAAGCAGTCTTTAGCGAACAAGCACATTGCTGTGCTTGATCATCCTCCATATTCGCCAGATCTGTTTCCAGAAATGAAAAGTGAATTAAAATGAACACATTTTCAGTTTGTTGAACATACAAAAAGGAAAAACAGCAGAGTTGTTGAACAGGCTGGCAACTAAAGAGCAATGGAACAATTTGAACAATGGAAGACAGGTATATAGCAGTGTATAGATAGGGGAGCAGAGTATGTTGAAGGGGACAAAAGTTAAATATAAGTTTATTTGCAATAAATAACACACAACAATTTCGTTATTTAATTGCTACACCTCGTAAACGAGGTAGTGTTAGAAAAATTTTAAAATTATTTATTTTTGTTTGTTTCATGTATCGCCAATTGTTAATATCCGTTCCGCTCATATCTAATTGTCGCTATGTAACTAGATACGTACTTACTACAATCAATCCAGACCTTTTGCGCCGGGAGAAAATGATAAGCCTAGTAATGAATGTCCTGTTGAGTTTTATAAACCATTTCTTTTTGTTTTGTTATGTATTCATTATTTTAATTTTATTCTCCTACATTTTATTGTTTTAGATTTAATGGTCCTTTGTGTATACGATTTTTTTTATATTAAAGTGTATCTTAGATTTAGTATTTGTATGTTGGATAATGATTGTTAATCTATCATGCTTCTGCCTCCTTCTTTTATGACTATAGTAATATGTTGTATGCAGAAATTTACTATTATTATTAATAATAATCTTTCTTTGCCCAACATATTTACACCGAATTTTAGAAATGACAAGTTAGTTAAAAGTAGCTAAAATGAATCCACTTCAAATAAAAGTGGAATCAATTTGACATGACAGTATTCTTTATAGTTCTGCTTCTATTGCTCAGATGAATTTTTTGTCTAAATTATTATTAACGTCTGATCTTATTACACTTGTAATTCCAAATAAGTTTTAAACTATAGAACGTATCTATAGAAGTCAGGAACTGCTTTCAAGCAATATGTTTACGATTTTTTGACAGATAGATAAAATCATTAATAAAAAACAATGTTCATTCTCTCTTCGACTTTTTGCTTATAAAAATCAACACCGTGTTAAGAACATTCCTTCTTTTTACAATTCACACACACAAAACATGAAATACGCGGTCTCCGTATTGAAAAACGTACCCACATATTGATTATTGAAGACTTTTAAAAGTTGTGACAGCAAATATTGACTTTAAATATTGCTTTTTCACTGTTATAATTTAGGATATACATACATACATACGCACACATTTTAAACATTTATCTTGGAAGACGGCAGTTCGAGCCCAAGTCGAAGTACATTCACCTTGTGGGAAAATGATTTTAGGTCAAAAAATGCAGTTACATCTTCATAATTCATTTCTTGTATGTTTATCTTACTGATGGACAGTCAGATTTTGAATATTTTGTTTTCTCAAAAGATGTTTTAGAGAATAAATATATCTTAGTAGATGTGGGAATTAGTATGTAAGTGTGTTTGAGGTTTTAATCTGTTGAATCTTTGTTTTCGTATAAGCTAACATTATTAAGATATTCTCGTGTTATAATGTTACATGTCAAAAACTACACCATATATTATAAAACCAATTAATGATTAACTAGCATTTTTTTATAATGCTATTTTTACAATGTTGTTTTTGTTGTTTCCTTTTTTATGATTCTACATACTTCTTTAAGTATATGTATTGGTAATAATAGTTAATTAAAACTGATGGAGATATATCCGTAAATGGATCAATAAATAAAAAGTGAAGTAAAAAAATCGAGCACAAGGACGTACAAAGAATTAAAAAGCGATAAATCAATATAAAAAATTACACCTTCAAATTTATATAAAAAAGACAACAAAACAAAGTACAGTACTGAATGTTGAACACAATAAAACTGTTCCAATTTAAATAATAATTTTTGAGAGAATACCATTAATTTAAAGCACAAGTATACGAGGGTAGTTTGACAAGTAGTGAGAATGGAAAAGAAAAACGAATTTTTTAAATACTAAATAATTTTTATTTTTCAATATATTCTCCTGAAAGAGCAATACATTTATTCCAACGGTGCTCCAATGCCCTTATGCCATCTCTAAAATGCGATTCCGGAAGGTTTGCAAAATATTCATTTACGAAGATGATAAGCTCGTCGTTAGACGAAAATTTCTTTCCACCTAAAGCCGTTTTCAATTTTGGAAAAAGGTGGAAGTCGGAAGGGGCCAGATCCGGCGAATAAGGCGCATGCGGTACTAATTGGAAATGCAACTCGTGGATTTTGGACATCACAGCTGTGTTGGTATGCGAGGGAGCGTTGTCTTGGTGAAACAGAATGTGTTTCTTTGCCATTCCTGCCTGTTTAGCACGAATCTCAACATTTAATTTTTGTAGAAGTTCTGCATACTATTGTCCGTTTATTGTGGCACCTTTCTGAAGGTAATCAATGAGCAAAATGCCCTTTGAATCCCAAAAAATGCCTTCACCTTGTTTGCCGATAAAGTGATCTTCGCTTTCTTTGGAGGTGCAGAACCACGTTCTAACCATTGTTTCGACTGTCGTTTAGTTTCGGGTGTACTGTAGTGTATCCAAGTTTCATCGCAAGTAACAAATCGCCTACAAAAATCAATCTGATTCCGCTTATAAAGGCCGAAACACTCATTGAAAATGCATAAACGAGTGAACTTTTGATCAGTCGTACGGAATCGCGGCACCCATCTTGCCGAAAGCTTGGAAAGGCCCATTTCTTTCGTTAAAATGTGGTGTACGCGTTCTGTTGAAATGTTTACCATGTCTGCTATCTCTCTCACTTTGAGTCGTCGATCTTGTGTAATAATATTATGGATTTTTATAATCATTTCCTTAGAAGTCACGATTTTGGGTGCTGCAGAGCGCGCTTCATCAACACAGTTCAAAAAAGTGTTGTTTAGATAACCCAAAATATTGTTGTTATATATGTGGAAAATGTTTTCAAAGACTATAGAGTTCGTTAAAAGAACCTATTTGATAAATTTCCACTTGCCCCTGGATAAAAATGACAAGTCCTAGGCTCCTAATTGTGCTTGAAAATCGTATGTTGAATATTTAAAATTATAAAGAGGTGGCAATGGAAGTGCCTTTAAATTTACAATCCCAACTATTTGGCGAAAACCAAAAGATCATCTAGACGACTGTTATTTTTGCAGTGTTAAGATTAAATGTATGAATAGTAAATATCGAGATAAATGAGGGTATCCAAGTACTTCGTCTGTGCAGTGTCCCGTGCAACATCTAGTTGACAACCCAATTCCATCGGTTTCGGTTACTGAAAATATATCTCAACCCTTATTACAAGATGATTTGAAATCAATATCATTAAGAAATGATACTGACTTTGAAAATTTGGTAGCCGATAAATCCCTATGATTTTCGCAGAATGAGCTGAGTAATTTTGTAAGAAATTTGAATCTTTCTAAACAAGCGTCTCCTGAGAATATTAGTCCGCGCCCTTGGTGTCACGATGGACACATTGCACCTAGAGTTGGAACGGAGCACTAAAAAACAGAAACGATGCAGTAATGAAGGACAGTCAACACTGTTACCAAGGATGCCATGCAATATCCCGCAACAGAGATCAGCCCTCCTGTCATGCAAAGAGGACATATTATGCTCAAGAAGCAACTCTCCCTGCGACACACCTCTTTGTGGGTAAGCACCACTAACCTTGAAGCTAAGGAATTTTAAAAACCTTCAATGAATGCGCTTCAACTTCAAGCACTTACAAGCATATGTCGGAGACCACACCAGTGATACATACTCCAGTTTCCTTACAAGATAAGCATAGTATAGGTACTTTAATACATCAGGGTCACAGAAATATTTGCAGGTGCAGAATACAAACCCCAGCGATTTGCAGGCTTCTGAGCATACACTAGTGATCTGCGGCCGAAAGGTTAGACAAGAATCGAAAATCACTCCAAGATCCCTAAACTCACTCATCCTTCCCAAACTATCATCCCCGATGCGGTACCCGGATTCAAAAAGCAAAATAGACCGTGAGACCATGGTATAACATTTATTAACGTTTAATCTGTATGATGCTAAAGGGAGAATATTGTAATATCCTATCAGTTTCGAATAAAATAAAGTATCATGAGTATATTTTAGCAAGTGATGCACTGCTCATAATTCAAAAAAGCCCAAAGAAACCTGAACTTAGACTAATACAAGAGGTGAAAACTAGATGGAACAGCACTTTTTACATGTTGAAGAGATTTTTTGAGGTAAGAGCTGAATAGGCAATTGCAATAAATCAATGTTCAAGGGCTCCATCTCCACTAAATGCTTCAACTTGAGTTTTTTGAAGTTGTAACCACCTCTATTTCAGAGGAAGACTATGTTCCTTCTTCTTTACTAATACTTTTTACAAAAAGAATTTTAATTAAACTACAGAACAAGTGCTCAACTAACGAAGGCAAAGACGTATTATTAAAATCTATCGAGATACCAAGTAAGAATAATCAACTGCGATATTGTTTTATACAAAAATTTATCACTGCCAATGTTTTTTCTTTTAGTTAGTGAAACCAATCCATGTTGATGTAAAAGTTCTTCATACAAAATATTTACATCTAAATTATATATTCTACAGTATTTTTAAAGAAACGCTGAACACGCTCCAAATGAAACAAATACAGCTTCAAATACAAAGAATAACAAATAACATACCCATACTCTAATTTGTTCCCAACTAAAGCATAGGATAACGATGTTAATAATTATGAATATATAAATAAGCTCTTTACGGTGGTAATCTTGATGGAGCCTGTGGTTGATTAACTTAAACACTCATGGTTGATATATAACCCCTTTCCACAGTAATTTTCGTATTCTGTATACATATTTCAGCAACTTAGTTGTGTGATTAAGCTCTTTACTATGGGAAATTAATGAAAATTAGTATTTTCTTTCCATGAAATGGCAGAAATTGTACTGCCTGCTAAGCCATCTAGCAAACGGCAGATAGAGGTTTTCCCCAGCTTAGATATTTGTAATAAATTTCTCTTTCAATCAACGGTGGCATAGTATTCTGTATACGTATTTCAGCAACTTAGTTGTGTGATTAAGCTCTTTACTATGGGAAATTAATGAAAATTAGTATTTTCTGCTATGCCATCGTTAATTAAAATCACAGAAATTAATTAAAGAGATTCGAAATTGTACTGCCTGCTGGCTTAATTGGTCAGGCAGCCATCTAGCAAACGGCAGATAGAGGTTCGAACCCTTCCCCAGCTTAGATATTTGTAATAAATTTCTCAGATTTCAATCAACGGTGGCATAGCAGACAATAATAATTTGCATAGTACGATGACTTTAAAAGTATATCTATACTATTAAAATATCTCGAGATTCTGAGTAAAACACACCGTGCAAATTGGATTACAAATTGGATCAATGTGATTATGATCAATTAATGGCAAAAGAGCTCATGCTCAATTGCTTTATGACATTGTCTCCATATGTCTTCACTCTTGTTTTGTTTTATGATATATCTATCACAATTTCTTTCGAGTTCCTACATCTCGAACTTGTATTGCAAACGTGAAACTTTCAGTTTCTACGTCAATATTTCAGATTTTCATACATTTGTTGGTTGTTTATTTTTCAGTCTGTGCTTTGTTGTTTGGCGAAGACATATTCCACGTATTATCTTGCTTTTTATTATTAATTTTTATATATGAAGCTCGTTTAAGTTGATGCATACGAAATGTTGTGAAAGCTTATTTTTATTGCTGAACATAATTCCTGAGTTTGAATATACCTCTACAACTGCTAAGAAGATTATAAATACTATTAAAAAATTGCCTTTGATGTTGAAGGTTTTCACTTACGTAATCATTCTTCATGAAGTAAATATCCACAACTTTAAGAAAATGTTGAAGATAAGTCTAGTGAATATGGTGGACGATCTATTATAGAATTCTACAGTTTAAGTTATTATCGAAACTTGTTGATTGCGATACGCAAGGTCTTGCAATTATCAATGATTTTGGGACATAACATCATAGGTATACCATATGTATATAGGTGGTAAAAGTTTCGAAATATTTTGTCATTTATTATCAGTGGAAGTTGAATTAAGGTTGATTAAAGAAGATATAAGTATCTCTTATTTTCACAATTAAATTCTAGAAAGAAGTTTAAATGTACTTTAAGAACATGAATATTCACTTGTATGTGTAAGCGAGCACGTGTATATATAATGTATATAACGTGTACTTTGTTGGACTTCACTGTGTCGTGAGGTGCTATGTGAGTGAAAATGATCCTAATTAATCGCTTTACGTAACTCTATCCATTTCATGATTTTCCTTGTCTTCATGGACATTCAATGTCAAGGCAATTAACCGCTAAATATCATAAAATTGCTGCGTGGGATGTAGTGAAAAAAAAGGCAAATACGTAACGTTTTATTTCTTACGGCTGGATACATATGTATATAATACCAAGACGTTTCTACGTAAGTAAACTTTCAAATAACTAAATATAGGAGAATTATTTTGTGTATATACCAAGTAAAGGATAGGTGAATGTTAAAGAGAAAGTGTTTTTAACATTAGAACAGGTACAAGTTCCTAATTGTAAATTCAACGCTCTCGAATACTTGAGGTAAAAAAATCGTTGGAAAAACAACGTTTAGATTGTAAGTAATTAGAAAAATGCTTTAAGGAAATGAATTAGTGGTTACTATAATTATGATTGCGTCGTTTATTCTGGACCAGACACAATTGTAATGAATCCAAGAAGGTTTTCTCAGCGACGGCAGTTCAGTAACTAGTTCTGTATATCCATTCCGGTTCCCTTTATTTTCCAATGGCGTCAAAAAATTTATATAAATTGAACCTCTTCTAACGACACTAAGAGTAAATATTATATACAAGACCGTTTGAACTACTGTTATACTTGTATAATGGACGTAATAACAATGAGTATAACTTTATGTTTCAAAAAGAGGAGAAACCTGTAGCGCCATCTGTTATATATTTTTATTGTGAAAAACGACAATCTTTATTAACGTTGTATCAGCTGTTTACGACATTTGTTACTTTAATAGTAAACAACGAAGTGCGATTGACCTTTGTATCAAACATGGTAAAACTAGCAGAAATGCTGCAAATGCGCCAAAGAAAGTGCGGTAAATTTATACGGGGTTCAAGCGATATCAAACTTATTGTGATACGTTTAAGGATAGCGAAAAGTAATCAAAAAATTGGATTAAGTACAGTTTATTGCAATTAGGACGTCTAGATAGATAGATGTCTAGATTGCAATAAACAATGCATAGGCCAGACAAAATGATCGACAGAAAGCCGGTATAAAGAACATTTGGTGCATATCAAATTTAATCGACATGAGGAATCTAGTTTAGCAAAGCATGTGTTAAAGAATAATCATAACGTAACTGCGGATTGTTTACATTTGGTTAAGAATGCGTAATAATTACCTTTAATTAGATATCTACGAAAGTATTACATATATCACATATTTCAAAAAATAGAAATCATCTATTAAACGTTGATGGGGGTCCGATCCCTTAATTCTGTCTATTTCAGTTCATAGAAAAGTAATATACGACCGACGAAAAGCATGTACCTTTAGATAAGTGTTTAGTTTAAGACTAGAATACACTTTAAGTAATATGAAGCATATCTACAGTATGCGTTGGCATTCGAAAGCGTAAGTCTGACTTTGTTTCTGTGCGGGTTTCGTCGCGGATCCAGGTGCGACACTGTGATTAATTATCTGCTGATGATGACAGCTTAGTTGTCGAAATACGTATACAGAATACTAAAATTATTGTGGAAAAGGACTATATTAACCTTAATTGCCACAGTCTCCATTAAAATTTACCTTAGAGTATCCAATTTATCTTTAACTAGGATTTTCAAAATTAGTAAACCAAATTCACGTTTTGTTTTTCACAAATTGGCCGATTACCAAAAGATGTAACGAATTAAGCTTTGTAGGATATCCTTGAAATGTTCGCTATTGCTGATCGATGTTTTTGAGTATTCACCAAAAACAAGCAGTAGCAAATAAATAATAGGATCAGAAAGTGCGTAATTGACCTAAAAAGGTGGTTATTGGATGGTGTTAAGTCTGGACGGCAAGGTAGATATGTTAGTAATTTCAACATCATTCAATTTTTCCAGTTTCAGGAGAGTTCTTCTGGGAGTATATGGCCTAGCATTATCTTGATCTAATGGTACACGATTTCTGTTAAATAATGCAGTGTATTTATCTCTTAAAACTGCATACATTCGATTCAGTTGCTCGCAGTTTCCAGTAATGACAAAAAATTTTCAAAGTCTGTTAATCTGTATTCGGCATTTTATGTTGACCGAAAGCACAATGTACCAATAAAATCCGAAAATAACTTAACTATACACACAACAATGATGTTAATATAGTATTAATAATGAGAAACATTTTGTGTTTATTTTTGGCAATTACATAAATTCAAAGTCTATCAATTCGAAAAAAATTGTGCTCCGCCCTACCACTAAAATGGCACTAGAAACAAAATCACGTAAAAGACTCAAAGATGAAAATAATATCGAATTATTTTGTGATTCAAAAAGCGTAAAGGATTCAATCAGCGTGGTGTGTATTATATTTTTTTCTAAAAATCTTGTAATAACGTTACTAAATACCAGAGAGAAAAAGGGCAATAGATCCATATCTCTATTAGGACAAAATATAATCTTAGTACATGGATAAAGTAGATTCTTTCAATTTAGTTTGGAGGCAAGTAATTCGGAAAACTCTAATGAGCTCATTCATTTCTTGGTGATTAAAATATTGTGATCTTACTAAATCTGCTTCAAAACAAATTTTCTGAGAGCATAAGTGAACTTTATGAGATGCTAATGGATCTGTATAATTCTCCGGGAGTTCAGGCAGACTGCTGAATTATGGAATAGATATTTCCTCAGAATTCAGTTTAGGTCTTTTTGCTAAATGTAGATCAGGATATATCCACTTATGTCTATTATTCTGATTGATGCCTTTGACACTTACGAGACAAAAATAGCAGTCATCGTAATGATTTCTTGATTCCCTTCTAACCATTGTTAGGTACTTCCTCTTTCCAATTATCCACTGCCACAAATTTTCAACGCATGTTTTACATAAGGAAAGTGGAGCTCAAGATTTAGTTTGGTCTCCCAATCGGGCTCTAAAATAGACCAAATAACTCCTTTCGCAAAGTCGAAAATGGGTTTTCTACTTACTTTCAATGTATTTGCCACATATATAGCAAAAACTCTCTGTTTTCTGCTGTTTTCTATTACTAAAGAGCCTTTAGTTTGAATTAGATGAACTGGGTAAAGCAGTCTATTACTTAAAGAGCAGATCAGAAAATTTACAAACTGGCTAATTAATGATTTTAGGTAAAAGATTCACTATTTCATTATTTCGAAAAAATCTCTTATATTTCCAGAATTAAAGCTCTTATGAAAAAAGGCATTTCATCTATTCGAATCAATAAATGAAAAATATCTGGGTAAAAAATTTCATTTTGCAGTGGTACAAGTCGAAAAGGCTTAGACGCGGTAATATATAGCGAATGATTTTCATCTTGCCTATTCACCAATATATGACTATAAACATGCAGTTACGCAAGTATAATCAGCAGTAAATTCATAAAAATTTTACGGTATTATGGATTATTCTTATATATTATAAAGCTTTACAAGTAATTCAAATTAAGGAAACTGGCTAATTAGATTCGAATTTTAGGTACGAAATTGGAGTTTTAACCTCTAAAGATATCACTATTTCATTATTTCTTTCTTTTTTCAGAACTAAAATCAATTAGCTTATATTTCCAGAATTAAAGCTCTTATGAAAAAAGGCATTTCGTCTATTGGAATCCATAAATGAAAAATATTCCCAATCAGTATTTATTTTTGCGGAACCAAGACAAAAATTTCATTTTGTCGCGTTGTGTAATCAACAGGGGAGGGGGGGGGGTTAGTAACAAAGTCTTGGAAAGCCCCGCGGTCGTGACAAGTCGAAAAGGCTTACGATGAAATTGGGTATCCATCACAAAAACACAATCAGTACTTACTTTTGCGGAACCAAGACATCACAAAAGAATCATATAGCAAATGATTTTCATCTTGCCTATTCACCAATATAATGACTATAAACATGACCACAGGTCACGCTTGCTTAGTATATACATATGTTTCTTAAAAGTGCATTCTGAATTCAAGATTACCACACCTCATATTTTGCAAATATATTGAAACACATACGCGGCGTCATTCATGCTGTTATTCTTTGCCTGAAGTTATATAATCTAATCGATGAGCCATAAAAGCTATTTTTTCGTTCTTATTGGTATTGTGCCAATTTAAAATGATATCCTGTTGTATTCAATAAAGATTTTCTTTTGTTATCGGCTTAAATACAGTATTGGAACAATTAAATAAAATATTTATGTAAATTCGCGAGTAGAATGATGTGAGAATCGTTTGTTTAGAACCACACCTATGCGACACATATGCATATGTATGTGTAATATATATATATGTACATATATAAATAGTAATTGTTGCTAATTGGTCCATTAAGCTACGTAAATTAGTGCTGACTTGGGTAATTTTTTAACAGAATTGCCGATTCATCCGGTGCGTTCGCCTATTTTCTATTTCGCTTGCGAAATTTATGTAAATACCAGAAGCTTAAATTCGACATAAAATAAGGAACTAAAGTTCCAAGAGACAAACAACCGGCTATATTTATTACGTTTTAATTTAATTTTAAGGTCACTTCGTATCATGTTTAAATTGATTACGTAATATTAAAACAAATAGACGCCTTTCCTTGACGTGTAATAAAATATGCATATAATGGATTTCGTAAACATAAATAATAACTAAGAACCTGGCATATAACAACAATGTAATATGATCCGCGATGAAGTAATAAATTCATTTTAACATACAGTAAAACTAATTCTTGAATTTAGAATCATGATTTGTATATAATCGATGCACCGGAAACCTGTAAAGACCACTCAAATACATACCAACTTCCTACAGGGTGATTAGAAAGTTCTGCACAATTTTTGGCAAATAAAAAGATGGTAAAAAAGGGCATTAAGGGTCTATGGAAAAGCACCTTACTTTAAAACAAAGAAAGTGAATTGTTTTTCTTTAGAAGTCATGCAGAATGGTAGCCAAGTTTAACTATGAGACACGAGTATCGAAATAAATATAAAATTATTTATTTATAAGCGTTAGGTGTTAATGAAATAATCAGGATTTGACAACATTAGCGCCGCTTAGTTTTTTTAAAATTGGAATTTCCTTGGTACGTGCTGTAATGGACAAACAACATCCGTATGGGTTAATTCTGCGGTTCAGAAAATTTATATGTTGATTGCATATTTTTCATTGCTAATCTTTGCCAAGTCCCTAATACATACCAATTTCCTACAGTGTAATTAAAAAGTTTTGTTCAATTTTTGGTCAAAGTAATATATGACAAGAAAGATCTATCGAAAGCGGCTTATTTTAGAACCAAAAAATTGTATTGTTTCTTTTTAGAAGTCATGCAGAATAGCCAAATTCAAACAAATTTAACAAAAAACCAAGATTATCGAAATATATAGAAAATTGTGGATTTATAAGGATTAGGTGTTAACGAAATAGTATTAACTAAGATTTGATAACATTAAGGCAGCTTGATTTTTTCAAAATTGAGCCTTCCTTGTTACATGCTGCGACGGATAAACTACGTTCATATAGGTTAGCATTGCGATCCAGAGATATCTATATATTAGTTACATATTCTTCATTGCTAATCTTTTTCAAGTCCCTTTTCTTCATTTGCATATTTCGTTTGCCAATTTCCGAAATTTTGGACTCTAAACACGAATATCTCCGAAACTAAAAGAAATATCGAGTTGTTGAAGTTAAGGTAACGCATTCATTTTCGACAACGCATTTGAACCAACGACGCTCAAGTGTAATGACCTTTAATAAATGGGCGGCCAGAAAATTTGTTTGTTTGTTAATTTTCGTAATTTTGGGCAATACACTTTCGAATATCTTCGAAGTTTCCAAATCTCACAATTATAAATTACATTTTTCTGTACATGGTGACTACTAATTTCAGAAAAATACGTTACATAGTCCAGGAACTTGGTGATAGTGTTCGAGAAGTTTTTGTAAACATAACTCTTCAACATTTGGCAAATTTTTTTGAAAACATGAAACACTTTCTTGCTTGATTTTATAATATGCCCATCGTAAATGGATGTTAGTCACCTAACAATTCTAAATATTATACAACCTTCACTGACATGTCAAAAATACAATAAATAGTCTTCCTTTTTTTATACGATATTTGTAAGGGAAAAAGCTTTTAATTCCAAATTGAAGATATTCATAAGAAAGAGAGAATCTAATATATTTCTTGAGAAGTTAGTAAAAGATGTATAATGGAATTATCACGTGGTTAAGGACATTGTTATAACTATATTTCTTTATAGACTATACATTTCCGAAGTATCAATAGCAACATTTCGAGCATCTACATACTTTATCATGTAATCTTCTTGAACTAAACGTTCTTCTGATCTTAAATCTGTGATTTATTTTACAGGAAAGAAGATAAAACCGTAATACAAGTTTTTTGTGCGCTTTACATAATATAAATTTTGCATTAAAAGTATTTGTAATAGTACTTCAAACTGCTATTTTATTTAAATACGGAAAGGAATTACAATATTTTTTCTTTATCTTAAATAACTGTATCAATTAAAATAACGAAAGAGACATTTTCGCAATACCTATTACAATGAAACACCAAAACCGTCGAACAAAAGGGGATATTTCACGTTATACAGAACACAACAGTATCTCTGGTTTTCGTTTCGGAATGGGGAAAGCAGTGAATGGCTCTTCGATTGTGAGGAAGAGCCGCGGTACCAAAGATGGTCATCATCTCGGTGTTTCCACATTAATTCCAGATCATTATCATAATTTAGCGATAATTGCTCGGCCGATTAACCTGGGTGAACGCGTCGATCATTGAAGTGATGTGAAAGAACAGAGGCGTGATGCTCTGTTATAGGTACACGAGGTGATTTATCAGGGGGAGGTCCGTTATTCGAACTTTGAGATCCGACCGACAACTTCTTTTCTTTACTGACACAGATAAAGAGAAATTTTTAAATATACCATAAATGTACGAAGAATAAATTATCCAAAGTATATTTTGCATTTTCAATGATAATTTAAAAATTGTCACTTTAAACATATATTTTTAGAAAGTTTTGACAAACTATTGATTCGTTTTGAAAAAAAATTAATTCCTTCAATAAATATTATTGAATTTAATCCTTTGTTAGAATAATAATAATAATAATATTAATAATAAATCAACTATTATTTTTACAATGCAATTATCCATGTTATAAAGGGTCTTCCAATAAAAGGTTTCACTTTGACTTGTAAAAAAAACGAGTATTTTTAAAGGAAATCATCGGACGTTTATTTAATTGTAAAGAGGAGAGTATGCCATTAATAATGGAAAACAACATCAGCCAAATGGCCGCCACGCCTTTTCATGAAATTTTTCATCACCAATTCGCACATTTGCGGATGTATGTCCTCGATAACTTCACGAATTCCACCTTTGAGGTCTTGAATCGATTGTGGGCCATTGGCAGTTATCTTTCACATAGCCCTAACGAAAAAAATCTAAAGGTGTTAAATCACAAGATCTCGGTGGCCAATTTTGATCGCCTCTTCGAGAAATCACATGGTTAGGAAACTTTTCACGCAAAAGAGCGATGGTATCGTTACTTGTGTGGCACGTAGCGCCGTCTTTTTGAAAATAAACGTCGTCCACATCAATATCTTCCAATTCTGGTCATATGAAATTATTAATCATCGTTCGATCGTATGTTTATATGAAAAACAAATAATTCTAGGGTTGGTGTATTTCATTAATTCAAAAGTATCTGCGTGTGTAAGTGTTCCACTTCTTAAATTTATAAATAAAATCGTCGATAACTTTAAAAAGGGGGAAACTAGTTTCCTACTAGAAATATTACGCTTACTAAACCATCGAAAAAGTAACTAATTTCGATACTGTTGATGGTGTTTTATTGTTCTTAATTATTATGTAAAAATGACAAATTTAATAGTTTAAATGTCAGTTTTATTCCATTGCAATATTTGCAATTGAAAATGTTTAAACTTCATCTTAAGTTATCAAATTTTGCCGAGAAAAAAATGAATATTTACAACGGTAGATGTCGTTGTTTACTAATTGTAATTATTGACAGAAGCATTTAAGATCTATGTTTGCCACTCGATAAATATGTAAATGTCATTATGTATGTATATATGTATGTCATATCAGAAGTGATAATATTTAACCAATAACTTTTTGCGTGATTATTTAATTTAAGTTTTCAAGATAGTTATTGGCACAATGAATAAAAAGAGAACGATGTTCAAGGTAAATCTGATTGTCGTCCGAAACAAAAGTAAGTCAAACATAATCATAATTAAGAAAACACAACATGTACATAAACTGAAGAAAAATCGAAGAATATTACCATATCACCTAAATAAATGTCAGAAATACGTCCAATCCATTGGTATATTTTCTGAAGGGATAACCAAGCTCGAATACTTTCCTACGTATTTGGATAACTGTATGACTTCGAAATTTGCAAATGTAAAAGATTCTGTGGTAATAGATGAACAAAAAGAAAATGACATTCTTGATGATTTATTAGGAAAAAATGATGATGGTGATTCATCAGAAAGTGAAATGGAATATACACCTATTCTTTTACCATTAAAGAACAATTTTAGCATTTTCAATTCGTATAAATCGAAAGTTATTTATGAAAAACGAATTAAATCCAATAATAAAATTTTAAAATTAATAAATAATTCCTGTACAATTGGTGATAATATATTAAAAGATGCGACATTATCATTTCAGAATTTAAATCATTACAGTGAAAATCACATTTGCGTTTCCCTATTTCAAATGCCCGATTGGATTCCTTGTAAAGGTTACGCAATAGATTTAGAAAATGTATCGGACTTCGATTTAAGAAAAATGACAGAAGGAAGAATCGGTACAATATTGGTGAAAAGATCTGAATAATCGAAATGCGAATCGGAGAAATAGTTTTTGCGCTGGATTGTATAGATTCAGGGATACTTAAGGAAGATTTAGTTAATGCATCTCCGTCTAAATTTAGTGAATCAGATACTAGACTTAATTTGGTTAATTTAGGAAGTATTGACGAAAAATATGTATTGTCACCAAATCTTGAGAATATGCTTGAGTTTTTTAAGTGAAAAAATTTGTTATGGTTTATTAAGCAATAATGTTGTCAGAGTATTTTTCATATAAAATGAGAAATTATTTTACTTCAGTGTTAACCAGTGGTATTTCGAGGCTGCTACTTTTTAGTCACTTATACCTGTTAGGAGAAAATTAACAATCGTATTTTCTTACAATAAAGAATATAATGAGGTAAGTAATTTTTTGAATATTTTTGCATACAATTTATACATGTAGAACTCTCGTTATCTAGCCACGATATTCTTGCCGCAACGATGTTCGAACTCTTTCGAAAATCTCAACATTGGCTCTCCTAGCTGTAAAGATGTCATATGTGCTGCTAAATAGACTCTGAACATCTGAACTTTCTGATTTTCTTGTTTATTCATAAATTGTGTTGTTTATTCGCTTGTACATAATAAAAAAGTTGTGTAAACGCAAAATGTTTCGTATCTCCGAAACCGCTCATTTGTGAATCTATGTTCATTAAGATTTTTCTGCATATTTTGTCCTATTTACCCCCCCCCCCTCCCCCTCGAACTTGGTGACACATATTTTAACGCCTTGTAAAATTACATTTGTAATGTGTAAAAACGATTCAACAATAACAAATCGTATACGCACTGTACAGGGGAGTATTTTAAAATTTGTCTCTCTATTTACAGCTTGTGTAATAGGAAACTCAGGCTAATATTTCTGCAAAAGAGCGGCTTTCTCTGTGACCTGGAATATCACTTCAAATTTGTTGATAACGCCTTATTTATCGACTGACGAGGTCTTTCGACTTGTAAACATCTAGCTGCCGCTGCAGTTGCCATTTTAGGAGATTTACGGTGCTCAAATTCTGCTTTGACAATTTTTGTATTCGCTGCATGTATTTCCACAACAATCTGTTACTTGCGCCACGAATAACTGAACTAAAACTAACTACTCTCTCAGTCCTACCATCCCGTTAACTTTCCTTTCATGTGTGGCCCGCATTTCTTCTTATACAGATTGTAAAAAAAGAAATATAAGCGACCAGTCGATCGTCTGAAAAAAATTATAAGCTTCTTGGGCGTTAGGAATTTTACGAGTCATCAATAAAATTAAAAATTTCTTTATGCTTAATTGCTAAACTCAGTTATCGGTCAGAAAGTGTCTTGCATCAATCACCGAAGGTTGATATATAACCCCTTGAGTACGAAAATTAATGTGGAAAGGGGTTACATATCAAGCTTCAATGATTAAATTAATCAACCACAGGGTCCATCAAAATTACCTCTTGCATCAAGTTTTGTTGAAGTGTATTTACCACTAAGTTCTTTTGCTGCATCTTCGGAACACAACGCTAGTTATCCAGTTATCATTTTTTCTTGTGCATTCCAGGATGATATCATTGAGGCCATTAGAAAACTCAAAAGTAACTGTACCCCTAGAGATGCTTACTTGGTTAAAGATTGTGCTATTTTCGTGAAGCCACTTGTTAAAACTATCAATTTATTTATACAGTTTTGATTCCCACGGGTTTAGAAAATGTCCACAATCTGTTGTGTTTAAAAATAATACCGACACTGCTAATTATAGGCCGATGACCATAAATTATATTTTTACTAATGGTTTTTGGGTCTGTCCTTTATAAAACTGTCTCATTTAAATGTCTCCTCTTCATTTCTTCACTACAGCACGAGTTTATAAGGAACAGCTCTATTTTAACAAATTTATGCTACATAACCCAAGCTATAGCTGAGACGTTAGACGATGGTGGCCAATTAGATGTTATTTATATGAACTTCAGTCATGTGTTCGATATCCTTCATCATGTTTTAATTTTCCAAAAGCTGTCATCCTTTGGGGTAGCAATTTTCTGATTGGGTTCATGAAATTATACCTAGGGCACGACCTTGGTCCACTTCTTTTAATAATGCACTAATAACATATCTTGAATGTAATGTATTGGCTTATACGGATGGCATTAAATTGTACCATAATATTAAGAAAACAGCTGACGCAAAATTTTTACGAAACAATTCATATGCTATTCAATAACTGGTGTATCATTAACAAATTTAATTTAAAAATATGTAAATACCGTTCTAACATTTACAAGGAAGTTTAACTGTTTAAAGTTTCTTTACTACATCAACAATGGCAATTTTGATGGAGCCTGTGGTTGATTAACTTGATCGCTGAAGGTTGATATATAAGCCCTTGCCACAATAATTTTCGTATTTTGTATATCAGCAAATAATTTAAACAGTGTCGCACCTGGAAAACTACGGCGAAAAATTCCCGTACGAAAACAAACTCCGTATACGAAAATTAATGTGGAAGGGGTTATATATCAACCTCCAGTGATCAAAAAAAAAATACATCAACAATATTATGGAAAAAATTCCTTTACTTGGCGTACATACGTCATCATTTAATTGGAGTATGCGTCGATTGTGTGGCGTCCGATCTAAAACCCGCTATATAAAAAATCTATAAATAAAATTGAACGCATCTAGAGGAAATTCTTGAAATATTTGACATTTTTATATATACATGGACTATGCAGGTTTGATTCTGAGGCAAGGCATGGAGGTGAAAGAAGAGTACATGACTGGTGACGAATCTGCTGAATAATGAGATTCATTCACCAATGTTACTATCTCTACTAAATTTATTAGTGCCACTGATTGCTGCCAGGTACCATTCAAGTTTTATCCTTCCAGAACCGAGAACTAATACCTTGTGTAAAGTTCCGTTGTTTCATGCATCAGAGAATGCTGATTTATTATTCGATGATGTCTTTTCTTTTTCATGGATTTAGTATGTATATTTTTTTCTCAATAGCGTATTTTCATATAGTCGTGTAGAATTTTTTGCCCTATTTGGATTTCATTTCTGTTGGACAGAAATAAATTACTATTATTATTATTACTGCTTTTAATATATCATTTCTTACATATCATTTTTATGTGGACTTCATTAACGGTTCTGGTAAATCAGCTCGTTTAAAGATAAATTGAACGAAGAAAAAAGCGTTCCGTAACCTATTTTTAAGGTAATCAGTTTTCTATATTTACTCTATCGCTGTATATTAGCGAAATGTTAAAGTTATTTATTTATAGAAAAATATAATTATAATAACGAGCAAACAATGAGAACCAGAAAGGTAAAAAAAACGCAAACTCCCAATATTAAATCAAAAACTCATTATAACGAAGGATTAGTGAACTGGTGCGTAATATTTGCCTTGCAATGCAATTAATTCCGAAAACCGATCATATTTTATTTATAATTCGCACGACTGACAGAGATCGAAATTGCTTCTCCTCTTTTCTTCTCATCCGTCGTTCCTCTTTCTATTACTTCTTTCTTCCTTTCATTGAACTCTTTTGCTGATGCTTAACACTTTCCGATTTAACATACAAACACGATCGGACTCCTCGGAGAGTTTATTTGCGATTTCGACCGTACGATCCGTAACAATCGAGATCAACGATGGAGAAGAAGAGTAACAAAAAAAAGTCAATCGAACAAACACCAAGTCAAGCGATGACGCAACAGAACCGCTGTTGTACAGTTAAAACAGTGAGTAAAATACAAGTCACGAACGTTCATCGGCCAAAGTAAAACGGTCGGAATCGGTGGTGAGCTATGTTGAGATTGCAAATATTTAAACTTTAACATAGATTATAGTCACTTCTTTAGTAAAAGACGAGGGCGATTCTCTTTAGAATTGAAAAGTATCGAAAAAGCAATTGTTCATAGTGGATATTTATAGCTGTTATCACAGAACAATTGAAAGTTGCTTTAATTGAAGAATGGGAAAGTTTGCGTCAAGAAGTGATTGAGAAAGTCATGAGGAGTATGGAAAGACATATGACGGTAATGATAAGGACTCAGGGAGAAACATATGTTACTAAAAAATTCAATTATGTATTTTTTATTATTCATTATATGTTTAAAACAAACAAAAGTATACAAATGATTCTATAGCAAAAACACTATATTTGATTAATATTTTTAACGCTATTAAAAATGCTACCGAATATTGAAAAATAAACTTTAGTTACTTTGGTACGTAGACTTCCGCGGTCGTGGTCCATGCTATCTGCTTCTGGGTTTCTACTGCACTGAAACTGCAGTTTCAGTGCAGTAGTTCAGCCCTGAAGATGTCCCATACAAATGGGTACGAAACGTCGGCAGATATACTAGTGACGCGGTTCCAGCCCGGAAACCCAGAAGCATTTAGTTACTTACCTTAACTTTGTAATAAGAAATTCTGTGAAAATTGATAGAAGAGTCATTCAGGCAAAACGCAATTAAGAGAAA
The DNA here is from genome assembly GCA_031893035.1 of Dermolepida albohirtum. Classification (NCBI taxonomy): domain Eukaryota; kingdom Metazoa; phylum Arthropoda; class Insecta; order Coleoptera; family Scarabaeidae; genus Dermolepida; species Dermolepida albohirtum. Next base: position 109,329 of record JAVIWB010001491.1, on the reverse strand, counting down.
AGTCGAATTTACCTCCATTCCTCCATATTTGCTGGTGCGTTAATTTGCACTTACTTGAATTGAGAAAATTATAATTCGAACTGTATGTATAGTAAAAGGATTAGATCAGCGGTACGGATCGTGTGCGGAATCAGTTTTTTCGTACAGGTATTTCTTGCCGTAGTTCTCCAGGTGCGACACTGCTTAATTATCTGCTAATGATGACAACTTAGTTGTCGAAATACGTATACTCTCTCAGAATTACGAAAATTAATGTGGAAAGGGATTATATATCAACCTTTAGTGATTAAGTTAATCAACCACAGGCTCCATCAAAATCATCAATCAAACTATAATCTAAAATAAAAAAAATTAATTTTTTGTTTTAATTAAAATAAAAGAAAATACAGAATTGAAATGTATTAATCATACAGTAAAGTATAATCATACAGGTATATCTTCTTCTTCCAAGTATGCGTCGACAAAACAAAATACGAATTTGAAAATAGAAATCTCTTTATCATGGTTAGTTGAATTACATCAACACTTAATAGAAGCTATTACATGCTTTGACACATGTCACTCTTCGGACAGTTTCGTTATTATTTTCAGATCCCTACTTTTTTCGTTTATGGCTAATTTTAAGGATCTTCCTTCAAAAATGTCTCGGACCATTGAATAAAATAGTAAAATGTTATTGTGGCGTATAATGTTAAATAACACGAGTGTAATTTAATGGTCAACGTCTCTTCTAGTACCTGCTACAACATACAACATAAAACTTATTTTTTTTCGCGATTATCCCATGTAATTAAGACTCTCAAAGAAGAAAATATACAACCCTGCTCTGGCGTATAAGAAGTCGTAAAGGACCGCATTACCCTAACTAATACGCAACCGATACTCGGATTGCTTCGATGAAACATAAAGAAGACCTTGGTTGAATACAGTCAGCCAGCATATGGAATCGACCTCTCAAATCTCGCTTAGCACACGTTACATATATGTATGTATACATATACACGATTATTTATAATATTTTAAACGTATTAAGACGCGCGAAATACGAATTTAATGTGCACAAACACGCGTGTAAGCATAATGATCGAGAAATTGCAACATTTATTAGATAATTTCCCTCGGTATTTAACACCTGTTTAGTTGGTAGCAAACGCGCGGCAAGGCACACATACACAGAACTGCTACATGTAATATAGACACACCTATACATGCATACACATAAGCACATACAGATCCCTATTGCTAAGCAGTATTCCGCACATTATCGCCTTGAATAGACGTGAAGATAATGAGGCTATAGGGATAATGCTTCTTAGAAATTACGCGCGCATCTTTTGTCCGATATATGACTAGGCATGGGAACTCGTGGAACTCGACGTTAATTTTTTTCGTCTGCTAAAAGCCGATACGACTGAAAGGATTGGATAAGAAATATGTAATTATACATGGAATGGAGTTTGATATGTGCGAAGGATACTCTTTTTTTTTCTAAATACATTACTATATGGTGTACCCCAGCTCCCTGTGTGTATAAAATGTAATTATCAATCAAATATGAGAGAATAAATTGCATTTATTTTATGAACATATTGCTGTGTACTTTAAACTAAATATTTATATAAAAATGATAATGCATTGCGTAACAGCACTAAAATGTACAGAAAATATGGTATGAAATTAAAATTACATGTAATACGCATATAGGATATCATATATCTACATTAATTCTCTATGTAGAATATTTAGAATCCGTAATAAAAAACGTTACATATACTTTTGGATGTATATAAAGAAAAGGAAACGTTAATTTAATTTTAGGGATATGTATAATCGATAATGTTGCTCCGAGCATAATCAGTGCAGTAATCTGTTCACATATATATCAAAAACTGTCGATTTTCCTTAATGCGTGAGGCTAGTATTCTACAATCTCATTAAAGTGTAAAATATAATTTCTTAGAATTCTACAAACGTAGACCCAATAAAGTAAATTTAGTCAAGATATCATTATACTAGTGCATTTTGGCAATTTCAAAATAGTCTGAATCCCTTTGAACCAAATAGGGATGTTTCGACCGTTTAAAATAATCACTGAAGGTAGCTATATAATCCCTTTCCACATTAATTTTCGTATTCTGTATACGTATTTCGACAACTAAGTTGCAATCATCAGCAGATAATTAAACAGTGTCGCACCTCGAAAACTACGGCAAACACCCGCACAAAATAAATTCCGTACACGATCTGTACCGCCGAAAGCCAAAACGCACAATTGTATATTCGTTTCACATAATTTTAACAAAAATTGTATTCTAGTCCTAAACTAAGATATAAGAAAAAAGAAAAAAAAGGAAAGAAAAGAAAAGTACCTGCATGCGTTTATTACATCCTCCCTTGTCTGTCGTTTAAGAGATTAAAGAGGGATGAGCTATGCTTGGGACCCAGGTCAGTGTTCAACGTATGGCCTTTATTCTTCAAAATGTACATGCTTTCATACGCATCTAATTCGCGATAATTACACACGTTCTTTATCAAATGCAAACGATCCGCGGTTACGCTATTATTACTTTCCAACACATGTTTTGCTAAACCGGATTTTTCTGGCCGATTGAATTTTATGTGCGCAATATGTTCTTTATACCGGGTTTCTATCGATCGTTTTGTTTGACCGATGAATTGCTTACTGCAATCTTGATATTTAATTCCGTAATTCCCGATTTTTTGTTGTCCTCGATTTGATGGAGTTAGTGGACCGAAATGTAACTTGAAAACCGCGCTCTTTAAGAACAGTATTTACATTTTTCTTGTGTTAGCCTTCCTAATTCATCCATTGATTATTTACGAATCGAAACCATTCTTTCTCGCGATATTCTTAATTATTAATAATAATTAGTTCAATTCTTTTTCGTATCTTACGTTTGCCAGTGGGAAATTAAGCAAACGATTGATAAGAAAACTGAACGAAGCCATCTTTTGTTGCATGCTATGATTCGAGTCCGCCGTGATGAATCTACGGCAAAAATACCCGTAAGAAAAACAAATTCCGCACACGATCTGTACCAAAAACGCACAGTCTGTGTTCGTTTGTGTGCGAGTGTGCGTTTTGGCTTTCGACGGTATAGATCGTATGCGGAATTTGTTCTTCGTAGGGGTATTTTTGCCGTAGTCTTTCAGGTGCGACGCTGTTTAATTATCTGCTGATGACGACAACTTAGTTGTGGAAATATGTATACAGAACACGAAAATTAATGTGGAAAGGGGTTATATATCAACCGTCAGTGATTAAGATAGAATGGATTACCATGTCTGTAAATTTTGTAAAATAGGAAGTTCAAGAACTTTAGCAAAGTTGAATAACATACTTGTATGTCTATAATTTCCATTGTTAGATCTGCCTCTGTACTTGAATACCGGTATAAATTACTCGTTTTCCAGAAATTTGCAAATACTAAGCAAATAAATTTCCTAGATTTGACATAACTTCAGCTTCAATCATTAACAATCGAATGCATAGAGTACTATAGGAAAAAAGACATTCGTAAATCCCGTTTCCAATATTTTATGTAACATTCGATTAGATAATGCCCCAACTGAATTGGAATCATACGTATACTTTTTTATGTAATTTATTTCACTTTATAACAAATAATAGCGGAGCGTTTATTTAGGAATTATAAAATACATGAATAGATTAATTCGAAAGTTTGAAAATAAGCTACTCAAAAGAAAATAGCGTATACAAAATAATGCAGTGAATTTCAAGTATCGTAATTAAAATCTCCTATTAGGCATGTGTTCGAAAGTGCCGATAATTTCACTTGTCTATTCGAAATTACACAACGTACGTACACCATTAAACAGTTTCCAATTAAATGGCAGTTAATGTGGCAAAAGTACTGAATTTAATAATTACAAACGCGAATACCTCTGTCAAGTTGTTAACGTCGGTTACGCGGAACTGATAAAAAAGGAAAGTTTCGCGGATATTATTAAATGCCGACATGACAATAATACTTATAATAATCTTACATAATATGCTTCTATTAAATGAAATTCCATTTAAGAATACGTTGCTTGCCATATGTACTAGAAAACCTGTCGGAATGCTTCGGAATTTTTGCAATCTATAAATAGTTTCTTGATAATGATTTGATTACAGGAACAGTTCATCTAGAAGGTGAAGGTATTGAAAATGTAGCTAAGGACTTTAGCATTAATATAAAGAAGAGGTTGTAAAGTATAAATTCGTGATTTTTTATTAAGAGAATTGATTACTTTAGGTGGAATAGACCGAAATTGCAATACAATGAAAAGAGTTGCGTTTTTATAAGTTTAAAATGACGTATTATAACCTAGGTTTTTTATATCTCTCAACGTAATATTGTAGATATTGCTATGTTCAATTTAGAAAAACTAGTTAATATATAGTATGCAATGTGAGCAACTTTTGATAAAGAAACTAGCTTTAATCAAGAAAATGTCAAGATTTGTTTTTAGGAATAATATTTGAGCTACAAAATTTTTTCGGAGTCGACTCAATAATGGCTTTCGTATTTAATGAACAATAAAAATATAAATAATATGTGAAAATAAAAGAATACAAATACAGTCTAGCCAGTGGCAAAATAAATGCAATAGCAACCAAAATCCTCGAAATAGAAAACAATTATAATAAACGTGTAATTAAAAGAATGATATACAATACATACAAAAAGACCAAACACAATGCACGTTAGAAGAGACATTATTAATCTTAATGACATTTATAATAACCTAATTTCTTAGAAAATAAATTGTCTGCACCTCCCTTTACATATGAACATTCGTTAAAGCGAATTTACAAATACACCTAAGATAAGATAGAAAGAAAAAGGTAATAACAGATGTTGCTTACGGAAAGTACTCACCAAAAACATTCACAGAGAATGTCTTTGGACAGTTACACATGTTATAACGTTGTTAATTCAATAATGCTTGTGTAAATTTTACAGTAAATTTTAAGCATACTTATTACTGTTATGTAGAAGAACTGCTTTCAAGCTTCTTTGTGAGGAGTCAATAAAAAGTCTTCAATCTTCCAGTACATACTCAACATTGAAACTTGCCATAACTGCAGGGACGTTGTTACAATAAACTAGGTTACCTTCTTGAGAAAAATATGGGATGAAATCCTTTTCTCTATGTTGATGTTATCAAAAGACGTACCTGCCGCCACCAAATTTTCTTACTTCAATCTTAAACATAAAACCTCCGCTCAGTCCTTTGGAAGGCCTAAGTCTCTAATCAAATCATTCAATTCAGACCGAGCGAAAGGTATAGGTTTGCTGGTGCCAGAATCATAAATGTGACTAACCTCACTGCCTTCTTCACTAACACTAGCGCTAATTGAGGCAATATGTGTGTCTTATCTAAAACTGTATCTAGGCTAACTGGTAGGGAAAGTAGGGAGATTAGAGACTAGGTTCATGTGGGACAGGGCACATCGCTGATGGCATGTTAGGCTAAGATATCTGTTTTTTATTTTTTAAGTTGGAATTTTGCACGTTGCAGGAACAAAAAATAAATATCATCGCTGTGATTTTTAGGTTCCCTCCACACACGGGAACGGCAAAATGAAACGATTGTTTTGTACCTCGACTTTATTGCCTAGATTCTTCAACAAATTGAACATACTTTGTGGGGGGGGGGTGGCTCAACGTTTATCTTTATCTTGGTCATGAATAATTATTGCCTCCCTCTCTCGTCCAATACAAAAATGTATTGAACGGTAACAAAACAAAGTTTCTAGAGCGTATATAGACTGACGCTTGCACCACGGTAATTTGCCGAATAAAAGAATGTTAAAAGGAATCATTCAAATATTAATAGCAGTAGACAGGGTGTTATTAATATTTGAATGATTCCTTTCAACATTCTTTTATCTTGATCGTCTAACTTCATCCTAAAATAAGTTAAGTAAGCTTTAGTGAAATCTGAAATATCTTTTTGTTGCTGTTTTACAACATAATTATCACAAACGTAGCAGAAACAATCGGGTAAAGTACCACATGCTCTAGAACGCATTGTAAACTATAATTTACATTGTTGATTGTAATTAACAACACAAAATAAGAAATGAAACACTTACCACTACAACAAAACCCAGAAAACACGTGTACAGTACAGAATCAGGAGAGAGTACACTGTATGAGAAAGCAAACAAACGCTTGACAGCTACTCAGTGTTACCACCCGACCAAATTAATATTTCCCATGGCCAATCTAAGCCTAATTTTAATTATGGAGATTTCACACTGTAATGCTTACTTGCCTAAAATACCTAGTTGTCGATAATTTCAAGTGAAATTTGTTATTAGGTGCGCAACTAAGTTCTCGCTGTTTTTCAAGAGATGGCTCCAGTAGTAAGTGCTGGTCGATTGTGACATAACCAAAACGTCATGAACCAAGCTTAGACATATGGTAAACAAGCCGCGTTGACACATTAGTGATTTTGTTTTTGCGTCATATACTTTTGGTTGTGAAAATGTCTGATTTTGTGCCAAATAATCGTCATTTGCGGGAAGTGTTTCTTTTCTTCTCCAAAAAATTTACGGACATGTTGCTCTAAGTGAAACAACGTGCAGTGCTTGGTTCCGTCGCTTCAAAGACGGTGATTTCGATGTTCACGACCGTTCGCGTGAAGGAAGACCACAAACCTTCGAAGACGCTGAATTGGAGGCATTGCTCGATGAGGATCCGTGCCAAACGCAAAAGGAGCTTGCTTCAGCATTAGGAGTTACCCGCTAAGCCATTTCCCAGCGATTGCATGCGTTGAGAATGATTCAAAAAAAAGGAACTTGGGTTCCTTATGATTTGAAGCCAAGAGACGTTGTACGTCGTTTTTTCGCCTGTGAACAACTGCTCCAGCGGCAAAAAAGGATGGGTTTTCTTCATCGCATCGTTACAAGTGATGAAAAATGGATTCATTACAGCAACCCAAAGAGAACAAAATCATGGGGACTGCCCGGTCATGCGAAGGTTTTGCTGTGTATTTGGTGGGACCAGGGCGGTGTTATTTATTATGAGGTGTTGAAACCGAACGAAACCATCAGTGCGGAACGGTATCGAACTCAATTGATGCAATTGAGCCGAGCACTGCGCAAAAAGCGGCCACAATACGAGCAGAGGCACGAAAAAGTGATTCTACAGCATGACAACGCTCGGCCTCACGTTGCCAAACCCGTTAACATCTACTAGGAAACGCTCAAATGAGAGGTCCTACCCCACCCGCCATATTCCCGAGATATTGCGCCGTCCGATTATTATTTATTCAGGACGATGGCACCTGGTCTGTCTAATCAGCAGTTCCGCTCATATGAAGACATCTCAAAATGGCTTGATTCGTGGATAGCCTCAAAAGACGAACACTTTTACCGTGACGGTGTTCGAGCTCTGCCAGAAAGATGGAAAAAAGTTGTCGCTAGCGATGGACAATATTTTGAATGATTCATTTGTAAACATTTTTTCTCAATAAAGTTGCATTTTCATCAAAAGAAGCAGCGAGAACTTAGTTGCGCACCTAATACTAAACTGTACGTGATGAAATTTTTTTATTATTTTTCCCGTAATCAGCGTACAAAAGACTATAAAAATCACTGATTATATTTTAAACAATTTATCCATCGCAGGCCTGTGTAATTAATAAGAATATATATTAAGAAGAAAAAGGAATTCTTTGAGAATAACTTCTGAAAATTTTAATATAAACTAAAAATGTAAACATAAATTTTTATCAACTATACTTTGTCCTACCTTTACTTTCAACATAAATATTTGTATTTCTAAAAAATAACAATTACCAGCATTTATTATCAAATGAAAGGCTCTCCTCATAGAATTAAATTCGACGTCTCATGAAACACCTGGCGTAAAACGGCTTTATGTATGTATGCACTTGTAAAGCATCAACAACTTAGTAATAATGATATAACAGAACTATCAGCAGTATTAAGACCAGCGAAACGTAATTGTTTCTTGGTACTTAATCTATTCTCTCCTATACAATTTCATTTACAGTCTTTTTTGCACTGTAGCCAGAGCTGTCATATCAATTTGATTGTATATAATAACTTCGTCACTTAATGATAGTACGACGTTACTTAGAAGAAAACGAGAAACAAAGAAGAAGGAGAAGAAGAAGGTAAAAAAAGGAACAAGTCCCGCAAACGTTAAATAACTGTACCAGATAACTGGTCGATTATTTTTCACCAATGCACGTCAATAATACCCAGGCAGGTAGATATTTAGTAGTGTTTTCGTTTTGATATATTACCATTATTACTGTTATTATTGACTTGTGGTACTGTACATATTATTAAGTAAATACCGTATTCATAGAATGATGTAGAAAGACTTACACTAACACCATAATGTGTAAAATCGGTTTCGGATACACTTAATTGAAGTTATGGCAAGTAATTGTTTGAAATTTTTGTGTAAGTTGCATTAAAGAATTATAATATTTCAATGTATTAATCTATGAAGTAGGATTATGAAGGTAATTTTTAAGAGGATTGACAAAACAGAGAACACTCTGAAGTATTATGAAAACATCCGGTCTTTCGCCAGTAATTAGTGATAACTAAAGGGGGAAAAATGAGCGGCGCACCAAAGGCGTTCGTTTGATAATAAGTAAATAAAAAGTAAGTTATAATGTATAAAACGTGAAACAGTTTCAGTGACATTACAAAGTAGATAATTGACTAATAAATTTATTTATTTTGTCAGACGACGATCGTTTTTTCTGCCAACATAATTGCGAGATAATTACAAACATAGCTTCGTAGCACAACATCCAATGACAGAATATATGGTTGACGTTGTGGGCGAGAGTGTTACTAATTCTTTATATACATATATATACATATATATATATATATATATATATATATATATATATACATATATATATATATACATATATATATTTGTATATTTTGTTGGGCGTCATAATAGAAATAATAATAATAAAAATACACGGAACTGGAGTGATGTAACAATTTATTGTATTTTACAACAACGACTTTACAATTTCATAAAGATGCTACTTACTTTATATTTAATAATTTTCAGGGCAATTCAGATTATGAAAGGAATGCATACCATGAAACATACAAACATTCCTTTTTATTAAAATATCGGAAAGATAAAATATTTTCGGGATCAACAAAAATCAGAATCACTTTAGAAGATCTTTCTTATAACTGACAAGAAAGAAAACAGCAAAATTAACATTACACATTCTTTTTTATCTTATATACATACATACATATTGTCCGTTTTTATCAACGGGCAATATGTATATAGATAAGTGTACACACTTATGTATGTGCACTTATCCAACTACAGGTGTCTCCGCTTCGAACGTTCTTGTCCCCAATGCGTTGATTCGCACCCCTAATTATTCGCTCTTGAATAAATTTATACGATGCTTATCGATTTTCGTTTATAGGGACCGATATATAAATATATAAAATAACATAATACTCGCACTAATATTTTTTTACAAATAGTTGACTGATTCGTCATATCTGGCAATTTATACACCCTCTATGCAGAGCGACCTTCTATATGGGTCTAGCTCTGCCTCCGGAATCTCCTCTTAATCCGTTTTGCAGCTCAACTCTCTCTTGTGAGTTCTCAAGCCACACTTATCTTTGTGAGCTCTGAAGCCACACTTCCCCATTGAGCTCTGTAACTATACTTGCCATTGTTAGCTCTAAAGCACATTTATTCTTGTTAAAATTTTCCATTATATAATTACCAATGTCTGTGATGTATACTCGACACAAAGGAAATATCCTCTTCCGACTACCTGGGTTATTACTTCCAAGTGCATATCGTAAACTTTGCCAATATTCATAATACAATAGGTAAACTATAAAATTCAAACCTTTCTTGAAATACATTAAGGAGAATACATAATAATAAAATCAATCATAAGATCTTTGCGGGGCTACATTCAAGAACTCAGAAATATATATAATTAATATCTAGTACGCAAAATAAGTGTGTATGTGAACTGCATTTAAAAGATGAACATTTATTACTCTTTCTTAAAATTAAGCCAACAATAGAAATGTACATGTATTTTGACATTGCAATGCATTTATGTTCCTTGTATAGTTACATCCTTTTTGAGAATTACATTAATAATACATTTACAGTTGGAAATACCAATTATGTAACACCATTATTTGAATAAAAATTAAAGAACAGAAAATAGAAATATTGTATTATATAAAAAATTACGCGTACCGTTACAAGAGCTATTATCGGTGAACTTAATTGCCCACGGCTTTATTCCGAGCTGGATGTCTTATGAAGCGCCACGCAATTTTGCCCTCTCTAGTGATAACTTACATGTGCTTTGTTATAACTCGTTTAAAACTTTCAATCGACGATCACAACAGACAATGCTGGCCAGTAACACCGCACTTTGTTATCTATTAGTGACAGCAACCTCAAAGATTTAATTTGGTTTATCTAATTATGCTATTTCAAAGTAATTAATTAGGTATCTGTAAAACCTCTTGCATTCTTTCAATCCTGAGATTTAGCAGTAAATAGGGCAAATAAGACCGCAGTTTTATTTCAGAAAACAAAATTTGTGCAGCCCGACGGTAGCATTTTGAGCGTATCTGTCATAGAGCACATTACAGTATCTACAGACTTACCCAATTAACCATATAACTATTACACATTAAATAATAATGATAAGGTAATAATCTTATAAACTTAAAATTGACTTATTAACTTTCTTTGGCTAATAGAAATTGTATCTGCACATGACTACCAAATTTGCTGATTTGGAATCGACCCAGTGCATCTGACGATGATAAAGGGGAACGGCATTATCTTCGACGTCCGTACATTCGAATCGCGGGTGGGAAGTTAACTTTTAACATGGGCTGCAATAAAACAACTTAAAGTTAGCATGTAAATACAAATAGAATTAAAAAGCCGGGAAAACGGAGAATGATGATAATTTACAATAACCCATGCGTAACCTCCAAATAATTGGTTCCCTTCTTAAGGACGCACTCTGTGAGCAATCATTGAGCAGGGGATCATCACATCTTTTCAACAACAATGTCAAAGCTGCAAGGGAAGAGAGAGTTGGTAATAATGTTTGCGCACAGTTCTCTGCCTGTTACAGAATAAGAATCGGATCAGATCTCTCAATATGCTTTCTGTTATATCTCCTGAATTACACTACAAATCTAGACATCGTGACGTAGTTCCCAACGCACACACTAAAGTATGGACTCGTATGCAACATTGTACTACCTGTATGCAAATCTGATTCAAGATCTCTCTTTTGATTTCTTGAATTTTAAAATATCAAATTTGATTTTCTCTACGCGTGCCGATTTCACAGGCATAGACCGCGCATACATTCATAAACACTTGTAGCTTAAGATGCATCATTTTATGTTCGTTTTGTATAATGTACTATTTAGATATATTTCCGTTATATACCAATATATAGTAAATAAATGTATAAGTAAGAAAAGGCAAGGAAGAAAGGACAGGTACTAGTTATATGGGTAAGTCACAAAAATTCTTATAAAAAACATAAACTACGATTATGTAATCAAAACAACTGAGGTATATAAAGTCGCGCATATTCGGATCGATTATTAATTGACTTTAATTTTCTTTGAATACTGATGAATACTGATGAAAGGTGGAAGCTATTTTTGTTTGTATTTGCTAGTGATGTAAATGATACAAATATAATGTAATTTGATTACTTAAACTGTATTCTTACTCGTATATGCTATTTTATATTCGTGTTTATATTTTATTCTTAAAAAAAGATGAAAATGTTGCATCTATAATATTCTTCTTGTATTACCAAATCCGCTTTCATTTAAGGCTAAAGTTATTATTTATTTAATTAATATGAAAAATCAAAGAAAACTATGAAGAAAAAAAAATAAGTCTATGTTTTATACCGACCATTATTTGGTTTTAAATTAAAAGCGGTTACTTTTCTAATTCGCCGAATCTATAAAAAATCAATTTGCTATGGTTCCGTTTTATTCATTTCAGTGATTTTATTAATTGTTTTAGGTTATTTGTCTCATCCTATTAGAATATTGTGGTCATTGTAGTATATCTTTGTATCAACAAGTTTAGGTGCCAAATATTAATCAGGGAAAAAAGTCTAAATAACCTTCTTAGATAAATATGACAGTAAAAAATATCTACTTTAAAGGAACATAAATACAAACAGGAATTGAAACAGAAATTCAAATAAAATAAATTAAGAATACACAAATTATAAATGAGGTGTTACAAAACAGCTTTAATGTAAACAAAGAAAAATGCTATTTGATTTCAATAAAAAAATCTTTCGAATCCAAAGATTTCGATTTAAATTAAAATAGATTTAATTGTACCGTGTTCTTAATTATATATTAATTTTACCGTGCTTTTTTCCACACTGTTATTGGTCAATCTCTAGTTGAACAGATAACATAGGCCAACCAATAAATATTTTATAAAAACTTTTCTCAAAGTTCAACCTGTTTCTTATGTATTTTGGTGTGCTGAATCCAAATTTTCAATCAGTTTTTTTCTACCACGTACCAATTTTTCGCAATCTTTATCTGTTTTTGGGCATGATAGTATTAAATAGTTAAGATTTAAAGGTACGTAATTAATTATCAGAGTATAATTGAAAAATTTAACATTATATTATTACAATGGTAGTGTAAGTTTGAATATGAACAGTTTTTTACTTATTAATCTAAAGTTTTGTATTTCCTCAACCTCTTCACGGTAAAAGTTCGAGTGTAGCTTTTCCTTTTCTGGGATGGTTCTGGAGTTGCTCATAGAACGGTCCAACAGTAATCTCCCATCATGTTAACATTCCAACGACCCTGATACCGTTTCTCCATCTTCTTAATATCTTGGTGGAAACGTTTCCCTTGTTCCTCATATACAGCTCTAGAATTGTCAGGGGAAAAATTTAAATGTGAGTGTAAAAAATGCATCTTCACACTCATGTTACATTCAAGTTCTCGAAATGTTTTCAACATGTTTTGAACTATATTTTCATAATGAGGGCCTTTCTGATTGCCTAAAAACTTCAAAACAGGTATTATTATACGCTTACAATGCATAAATAACGTAAAGTAAACATACGAGGAAACTTTACGTCCTGTGGTATTTTAATGTTCATTTTCGGATTCAGCACGTCAAAAACATAAAGGGGAGCCAAATTTATAAAAAAAAGTTTTTTCATGGTTGGCCTGTGTAATCATTCTTCGTCCTACCGATACATTTAAAAGACGCTATCTTTTAAAAATAAAAACAGTCGATAGTCGATTTTTTACTTTCATTCTACACACGTAGTGAATTTAGTGCATCTTGTTTTACTGCTACTCTGTGTATGTAGTCCAGTAGTACACACGCAAGCGCGTATCCTGCGAAACCTGCTTTTATATTAATCCTTGTATATCCTATTTCTGCAACTTTATTACATGATTTATTACAACCTTTGTATTAATTTTAACTATATTTTTTTCAATATACTTTGTTTTCTAATTTTTAATTTATCCAAATTTTTTTTTAATTTAATTTAGTTAAAAGAAAATTTAAGGACAGTCTTGTTTTTCCTTTTACTAATATTCTCTTAGTGTCAGTTTTTCCAATGTCCTAGACCAGAGATTCATAAATATTGTATTTTTGTCACCCGAGAAATTTTATTCCGCTTGTAAAATATTAAGTTTTCGTCAATTTATTAACATCAAATGTGTTTCTTACAGTTATCAACTTTGGGGGAAGAGTGGACAATTACAAAAAAAAACACAAATTGCAAGTGAATATTTGAATTTTGCAAACGATTGCTTTTTTTCATAAGAAGATGCGTTAGTGTACTAAAATCATGATGTACGAAGATTTAGAAAATTTATCAAGAAGTTTCTTGTAATAGTCTACAATACATGATAAGCAGCAGGTATATACATATGTGTATTTCTAAAGCCAGAACTGTTGATATCCCATTAGGATAGCAACAATCTACATGTTATTCAAGAGAAACTAATGCATCCCCCAAAAATGCACTATCTGGTGAACACTATGAGCTGGAGAATCATTGTCCATATTTGTTGGAGATGGAAATGGCAACGGTGTCTCTGTAAATGGTTTACCCTATCGGGAAATGTTAAACGATAACATGAACAAAATGTGGTTTCAATAAGATGGAGCCACTTATCATACAGTAGGTGATATAATCACTTTACTTCACACAAAATATCCTTGCTGTGTCTTTCGGAGGGGCGATATCGATTAGACACTCAGGTCTTGTAATCTAATCCCACTAGACTATTTCTTGAGGCACTGCAATTGCATTGTATTGATAGCAATAAAACTCTAATTTCTCCAATAATTTGGATCATCTTCACTATTCGTTTTCAGTATCGTATGCTCTATAGCTAGCTCGGAACTTCATCAACAGCACTTATTTTTCACACCTTTCCGTTAATATTTTCAAGTTGTTGGAAAAAACTTTCTTGAACCTGAAGGAGTTGTTTCTATAGATTTCACCAGTATTAGCATGATACTTATTAATATATGCTGCACAGTAAGAATTAATAAAGGGTTTTCCAATAGGGACTTGACAACTTTTAATTCAATTTTCACACTTTCACTAATCATCGAATTGTCACTGTCAATTTATTCAGTAAACTTAACATTTTCATCATGGTAAAGTACACGAACGAACAACGTCTGCAAATTATAAAAATTTACTACAGAAATTCGGAGTCGGTGACCACTACTTTAAGAGTGATAACTCCGATTTTCGGCCATAATTCCCGCCCTAGTAGACAGGCAGTAACAAGTTTAGTGCAAAAATTTGAGTCTACATATTCGTTGTGTGATGTTGCCGTGCCAGCGAGAGAACGGGTTGGTCGAAGTGTCGAAAATATCGCTGCCGTTGAAACGTCCGTAGCAAATGATCCAAATCAGTCAATTCCACGGCGTTTTCAAGAGTTGGGCATCACCCAGACCACTTTATGGCGAATTTTGCGTAAGGATCTTGGTTTACACCCATACAAGATCAAGCTGACTCAAGAATTGTAGCCGATGGACCATTTAAAGCGACGTACGTTCTCCGATTGGGCTCTAGAAAAGATACGCCAAGATGATCAATTTAATCGCAAAATCATTTTCAGTGACGAAGCTCATTTTTGGCTCAGTGGGTTCGTCAATAAGCAAAATATGCGTTGTTGGTCGGGTGAAAATCCACATGTGCTTCATGAAACACCACTTAATCCACAAAAAATAACTGTTTGGTGCGGTTTGCATGCCGGCGGCGTCACAGGGCCAAATTTTTTCGTCGACGATAATGATCGTCACGTTACTGTGAATGGTAATCGTTATCGCGCCATGACTACCGATTATTTTTGGCCCGAATTGGAAGATATGGACTTGGACAACATGTGGTTTCAGCAGGACGGTGCCACAAGCCACACAGCACACGTTACAATCGATTTATTGAAGAGTAAGTTTGATGAGCGTGTTATCTCAAGAAATGGACCAGTCGATTGGCCGCCTCGTTCGTGCGATTTAACGCCTCTAGACTTTTTTCTTTGGAGCTACGTCAAATCATTGGTCTATGCCAACAAGCCGACAACGTTGGAAGAGCTCAGAGCCAACATTGAACGCGAAATAGCAGCCGTTTCGGTCGAATTGTGTGGCCGAGTCATCGAAAATTGGATCCAACGAATCGACCGCAGCAAAAATGCCCGCGGTGGCCATATGAACGAAGTCGAGTTCCATTCATAAATGTTTTGATTGTACTTCAACCCGATAATAAAGTTTTTGAAATATCTCAAATGGTCTGCATTTTATTTTAAAAAAAAGTTGTCCAGTCCTTATTGGAAAACCCTTTATATTACTTATAAATGCTTTTTTCTTTTCTTTTAATAAACCTTTTTATTCGAGTACATCTTGTAATGAAACAATTACAATGTACAAACGATTACTTTAAATTGAGATTATTGATTTGAATACCCTTATTCAAACACAACATACAGTACAGTAATAATGCAATAAATGCTAGTTGCGTATGATTTATTTGTTAACGTAAGGCCGCGCCGAACAAATCCACTTATTATATTTATTTCTGTTTTTCTTTTTATCCCGTCTAGTCGACTAATATTAACCTGAACTCCAGACCGCATAGTTTTTTAATAGAATTTCCCTGGGAATATAACAAATAACCAAGACATTTCTGAATAATTACCGATATTGGATTTATTCGAGCAGAAGCCGGCCGTTTTTGCGGTCTAAATCATTCATAAATCATGTATAACGATCGCTACGACCGATCGAGTGGACAACAAATGCAATATGAAGAAGACCTGGTATGGTATGAAGATTGAAAGAACAAGGCGCAGAGATTTAAAGACAGTGAGCAAAAGCAACACCGGACTCCCATGTCTGTAAGCGTTTTTACTCAACGGAATCGACCGTTCGCCGTGATTAAACGACTTTATCGACTGGAAAACGCTGTTGTTTCTCTTACAGTCGATCGCTTCAGATGTTCTATAATCTTATTCGTATTACTGCGCGCGAAGCTGAATGAAATTCTTGTTGAAGAAGCGTCGATAAAAGTATACGCACGTCCAAATCAGACGAAGTCTTTTAATATTCAAAACGTAGGTGTTATGACTGATCGCAATTCTTAAATATAAATATCTGCGTACAGGGTTGGATTAACTAGTATTTGTTTAGTTAAAGATCGTGTCATGGTTAAATGATCGAAAGAGATCTTAAACAGTGAAACAAATGCTTTTTCATATAAGTTTGTGACAAAATTTGATTATTGAAATATTCGATAGTATTTTCTAGTATTCTGTTACTTTTTTAATCCCTATTTAAGCGGAGTTTCAAGTAAGGGTTGCAGTGCGTCGGCTGAACTTGTGGAAGGGAGTGGGTCATCCGTCGAAAGCTTAAATAGAGGTTAATTTAGCTCGTGGACTTCCGCGGTCGTTGTCCATACCTTCAACATCTTGGATTTCGGGTTGGAACGGTGATATTTCTGCTACCGACGTGTCGTTAGTTACGTTTGTGAGTTACTACGTACAGGTATCGAATGTAGTCATGGACTCTCCTCTCTCTAAAATCCAAATATTGGTTCAGATACATGCATAGATGACACCTGTATATATATATATATATATATATATATATATATATATATATATATATATAGGTGTCATATATATATATATATATATATACAGGTGTCATCTATGCATGTATCTGAACCAATATTTGGATTTTAGAGAGAGGAGAGTCCATGACTACATTCGATACCTGTACGTAGTAACTCACAAACGTAACTAACGACACGTCGGTAGCAGAAATATCACCGTTCACAATACACGCGCTAATACTTCTTTGCAAATACGTCTCGTATCAGACGACATGTACCATGAACAGATTGGCGTCCTATACAGGTCTAGCTCTACCTCTTATCTTCTAGAGCTCTGGCTCATATGTTGTCTCTTAGTTCTTTGGCTCATCTGTCTCCTGTGAGCTCTGAAGCTTATCTTTCTTCATTAAAATTCCTGACTATTTATATACATTTTTGTCACCTACTCTAAAGACAAAGGGATCATCTTACTCTTCACACGTTATTACTCATAAGTGCATGTCATAAACTCAGATAATTTACATAATAGATTCAATAACTAAATATAAAAGATATATAAGTATATAAGTACAGAATTATATAAATTAGACATTCTATTCAAATTAAACAGACAGTATAAAAATGGGAATTTTGTACCAATAAAATCTTTCTCGGAATACATTAAAGGAAAATGCAAATATACTTCTGAGATAATAAACATAATAGATACAATAAGTGCACCTAAAAGAACTATAAATTGTACTTAGAGGATTAGCAATTATAAAAAAACTCTCTTAAAATTAGACATACAACAAAAATAGGAAAACGTGTATTATAACGAACGCGAATATAATTGCATTCCGACACATTGTAAAGGGTTTTCCAATAAGGACTAGACAACTTTTTTTCAAAATAAAATGCAGACCATTTGAGATATTTCAAAAACTTTATTATCGGGTTGAAGAACAATCAAAACATTTATGAATAGAACTCGACTTCGTTCATATGGCCACCGCGGGCACGTTTGCAGCGGTCGATTCGTTGGACCCAATTTTCGATGACTCGGACACACAATTCGACCGAAACGGCTGCTATTTCGCGTTCAATGTTGGCTCTGAGCTCTTCTAACGTTGTCGGCTTGTTGGCATAGACCAAAGACTTGACGTAGCCCCAAAGAAAAAAGTCTAGAGGCGTTAAATCGCACGAACCAATCGACTGGTCCATTTCTTGAAATAACACGCTCGTCAAACTTACTCTTCAATAAATCGATTGTAACGTGTGCTTGCATATCTTCCAATTCGAACCAAAAATAATCGGTAATCATGGCGCGATAACGATTACCATTCACAGTAACGTGACGATCATTATCGTCGACGAAAAAATATGGCCCTACGACGCCGCCGGCATGCAAACCGCACCAAACAGTTATTTTTGTGGATGAAGTGGTATTTCATGAAGCACATGTGGATTTTCACCCGACCAATAACGCATATTTTGCTTATCGACGAACCCATTGAGCCAAAAATGAGCTTCGTCACTGAAAATGATTTTGCGATGAAATTGATCATCTTGGCGCATCTTTTCCAAAGCCCAATCGGAAAACGTACGTCGCTTCAAATGGTCCAACGGCTTCAATTCTTGAGTCAGCTTGATCTTGTATGGGTGTAAACCAAGATCCTTACGCAAAATTCGCCATAAAGTGGTCTGGGCGATGCCCAACACTTGAGAACGTCGTGGAATTGACTGATTTGGATCATTTGCTACGGACGTTTCAACGGCAGCGATATTTTCGACACTTCGACCAACCCGTTCTCTCACTGGCACGGCAACATCACACAACGAATATGTAGACTCAAATTTTTGCACTAAACTTGTTACTGCCTGTCTACTAGGGCGAGAATTACGACCGAAAATCGGAGTTAATGCTCTTAAAGTAGCGGTCACCGACTCCGAACTTCTGTAGTAAATTTTTATAATTTGCAGACGTTGTTCGTTCGTTCGTGTACTTTACCATGATGAAAATGTTAAGTCTACTGAATAAATTGACAGTGACAGTTCGATGATTAGTGAAAGGGTGCGTTCACAAATTGAATTAAAAGTTGTCAAGTCCCTATTGGAAAACCCTTTATAATTTAAACCTCCAGAAAGAATTAAAAAAATTAAATTTTGTAAAATACAAATAAATATACTTAAACTAAATTAATATAAATACCGCGATATATGTATTTATATTAATTAAGACTTCCCTTCTGAGAATAGGTATAATATATTTACATTTGAAAATACCAATTAAGTAACATTTTTACTTAAATGAAATTAAAAATAAAAATATACAAAGCTAAAAATATTCTTCAAAAAATTACACATACCATCTTCATCTTGGCTTTCGGCGTTTCGGAGTTTTCAGCGCGATTGTTAAGCCCCGAAAAGGTCCCATACATGGGGTGACAAAACGTCGGTGTCAGCATTGACGAAGACCCGGTTCCAAGATGAAGAAAGTATAGGCAACGACCGCGGAAGTCTACGAGCCAGATTGTATGTACCGTTATAGATTGTAATACTTTAGTGCGAATTACTATTCATAAGTTTACGAAAACAATCTTCAAAATACTAGTTTATAAAAATATAAAAAAAATAAAACATATTTATTTGATTGGGTTTTTATAATGTGGTTTAGTTTCCTAACTGAAACGCTTTAGAATTCTTAGATATTTATCTATGCATATGTGTATAATCACCTAATCCTACATTTTAAATTCTTTTATGTATTCTTTATATATTATTCATTTTCGATTATTTCTTCAGTTTTTCCGATCAAATTTATATTTTTACTTATTACTCGTTTTATTATTATAATTCTCCATTCTTACCACTTATCTTTCATAATTTCTATTTATTCTATCCTGCTTCATACTTTCTTTGCGTTTCTTTATTCATCATACATTGCTGCACTACTTTTTATTCTTCATACTATTTCTTTTCTCTTAGTGTTTATTTATCCTTTTGAATGCCTTTATTGCTTCTTGATATTTCTAACTTTTACCCATGAGAATTTTTTTGGTAAAAATCACTTTTCTACTTTCGTTCTCTATGGACTGTTCATTCTTCATGCTTGATTTCATACTTTCATTTTCGTGCTTCGTTTTCATACACTATTTTTCATTTCTCAGCCGTCACTTCCTATTTGTAATGTTATACTAGAAATGATAGATTATTCAACGCAGTTCTGTTGATATGTTTATATTGTTTTATACCACGACTTCTTCATTTTCATTATGATTTTTATATCATCTTTAATGATATTGTTTGCTTTATTCTTTTAATTAAATCTAATTGCCCTAAAAGTAAATTAATTATTTAAATTAAGCTCTACAGTTCTCGTAGTAGAAAAAATCTAGTAGAATTTTCGTCGTCAGGATCTACTAAAGTTATTAGATTTCTTACGTTAAGTAGATTGTTGTTCGTCTGTTCAATGAGCTTTTATGTCACCTTGAGCTAATTGATTTTAATGATACTACTCGAAAAGGTTTATTGAATATTAATATTAATTATTGATTTAGTAAATTCATTGTGAATTTTTACGACGAATTATCGACTGAATCATCTGTTTCCTCATTGTCGTAGTAGTGAATATGTCTCTTATATGTATATTCAGACAAGTTCCATCGTTAATTGATCAAGTTATTTTTGCAACAAGCCATTATTATGTGGCTACTTCTATTTGAAATGGAGATTCTTAACCACTTTCTTTGGTTATTCTATTTTTGTGCATTTTTTTTCTTGGTTTATGTCCTATCGCAAATATATTTTCATCTTTTACATTTCATACTAGCATATGCACATGATGTGGTAATCACTAATCAAAAAAAAGCTTTGGGATAACGACTGCAGCAGCGAATCTAACTATAAATGAAAGTAAATTTAAGTATAAGGAATTTGGAAAATCAGAAGCAAAATATGAGAAAAAACGAGATCTAACTATTGTTTTCAAACCAAGAAAAGCCACAAAATTTTAAAAAGTTAAGCAAGGAAATGAAAGTAAAATTAATTAAAGGAGACAGATAATGTTGGTGCACAAAATAGGATGAAATCGAAAGGAGTATCAGGAAAGGCCAATATATACCTATGCAAACAGTTATTAGTTCGTCCGCTATCTTTTTGACATGTTTGATGTATACTTGATTTATCGATGATATTGACAGTGGCTTTCTACTCATTTTATTAGATAGTGTAACGTCGAGGTCTGCTATTAAAAAGACTTTTCCACCTATTTCTGCATCATTGAGCCAAAAGGTTCCGTTGCCGATCTTGATGTAATGATTGTTCATATTTATTATTGATTGCTTGTGCAGCATTTCACATACGATTTTAAGATTTTCTATTTGCCAGTCATTCAGTTGATGTGGCACCCATTTTCCCATCGTTCCTTGGACCACATTTAACGCTTCTGCCAATTGTTTTTGAGTTTGGGTTGAGTCTTCATCCAATAACTCCTACAGTTTCACGTCTTCAAACTTTTTCGTTCTACCAGAATGTTCTTTGTTTTACACATCGAAATCACCACTTCTGAATTGTCGAAACCACGCCTCACATATTTTTATGGTTGGAGCATGCTCACCGTAAGTTTCTATCAGCAAACGATAACTTTCAGCGGCTTTTATCATTTGATTAAATAAGAAAAGTAATATGTGCCGCAAATTCACTTTTTCAAGCACAAAACTGGACATTTTTAAAGAGGTATAAATCTATTACAATGTTACTTTTGCAAAATATAACATGTATGTCTTTGAATCTTGATGTCAGTAGAATGAAACGACGTATATCAAATCATAACATTGCAAACTTAAGCCTAGCGATATCTGTTAGAAAAACCGGTAATGAATCGAAAGAAGTTGTACAAAAAGGAAATATTCGACTTACTTGATTTTCTTTTTTCTCGAAAATCTGAAGTCTTAATCGTGCAGGTAGAACTTTCTCTTCTTAATCTTTTGGAGTTGAACTTTTGAAGCAAATTCTTCTACCTTATTGACTGTGCCAATTTGGTCACTTAATTTTATTAGGTGTTTTTTTAAACAGGCAAGAAAATAAATTTTAGAATTTCCTTTTACATTTATTAGCACTAACTACAAGTTAACCATCACAATAACTACTAACATAATTATTCAATTCATGTTTCTGTGATCAATAAGGTTGATATATAACCCCTTTCCACAATTAACTATTTGTAAATTCTCTATACGTATTTCGACAACCAAGTTGTCATCATCAGCAGATAATTTCAAAGTGTCGCACCTGGTAAAACACGGCGAAAAAATTGTACGAAAAATAAACTCCGTACGCGATCCGCATCGTTGAAAACCAAGATGTGCACTGTGCACAACTTGGTTGTCGAAATACGTATACAGAATTTACAAATAGTTAATTGTGGAAAGGGGTTATATATCAACCTTATTGATCAAGTCAATCAACCACAGGCTCCATCAAATTCAACTCATGTTTCTGTGTTACATATGTGTACTATACTATAATCGATATTTAGTCATACTTGCAAGACAACTTAAACAAATAATACCTTAAACCATAATTATGTTTGTCCCACTTCTTGTTATAAAATGCGTTATCTCTAGATAATTATTGACCTCTGAGATTTCCTTCAAAATTCTAAAAACAAATCATGATTTTTGAAGCGAATCATAACTGGGGATGGAGAATGGATAGAACAGAAAAGATGAGTCGGCTTAAAACTCAATACTAATAAAAAAATGATGATCTGTGTTTGATGAGACTTCAAGAGAGGATTGAACTGCAACAAATTGGATAAATTGAGTGAGGCCCTTAAACGGAAGTCGCTCGAATTGATGAAAAGGAAAAGCTAAGTTTTAATCATGACGCCAGGCTCTCATAAAAGTTTTATGACACGGTCGAATGTGTTTCAGCTTGGATGGGTGGGGCTAATGCATCCACTACATTCACTATCACCTCCTAGTTACTACTTGTATCGATTTTTGCAGAATTCCTTAGACGGAAAAACTTTTAACTCTAACAGGGATGTCAAAAATCACTTCTTCCAATTTTTTGCAAGTAAAGAAAGAAAGATGGCAAAAGTTATTGGAGCAAAATGGTCAATATATAATTGAATAAAATACTTATATACTATTAAATAATTCATTTCATAATGAAAAAGAAAGCGAAATTACTTTCCCCACAACCTAATAGATCAAAACTGTTTGCAATTAACTCACTGATTACATTTTCTCTCGTGATTGGAAATTCGACATTATAATCATTCAAAATTTTTAAATATTAGGGCCTTTTATTACGCTGCGTTACAGTCCTGTACGCACAAACAGGACGCATACATACCGAGATCTGTCATTCGATTGGTCGTTGTCTTAACAAACTGAACATCGGCACGCAGCTAACTGCTTGTGCGTGATTCTATGTCGCCTACTAGATTCATAGCATAAGCGACATCTACTGATCTACGTCCGGTGAGCACTGATAACTCCCGGGGCTCGGATTTGTCCAATCTAAGCCGGGGTCGATACGGTCGATGGATCTCTCTCGCACCACAGATCGCAATCATTAAATTAAGATTGCCGTTGATAAGGGGGCTGGATATCTTTTATTACAAAAGAAAAAAAAAACGCATATCCATTCATTTAAGTGTCCGTTTAGCTTCTTTTAGCCTTCATATTTTATAGCATTTTGTTTGTTTATTTTCGTCTCCTCCTTCTCTATCGCTCGTTTTTTCTTGTTCTCAAGTCCGTTTCTTACGTAATCCCACTTGTTGCATTTCTCTATCGTCTTGTTTTGATATTTTTACCATCCCGTGTGTCAGATGTGTGCCGTTAATGTTGATTCTTCTTGTTGTTGCTGGTTCTTGCTGTTGTTATAGACATGTGCTGTAGTGTTTTACCGCTGCCGTCGATCGTTGCCGTGCAATCGACAACGACCTTATGAGGATCCGTTTGGAATTTCGATTGATCGAAGTGTTTTTGTTGACAGGCAATACGATTGACGCATTGATGAGGTTGTTATGTACGTTGATGTGCATCTTTAATAATTTCGCGATTTTTATTTACATCGCTCTGTGAATGGATATCTTAATTAAACTGTTTGTTATAGGAAAAGGGCAAACGTAATCATCGGGTTGATGATCTCCACTCCACGTTAATATACATACATATGAATGTGCATCTTTGATTACTCATTTATAAAATCTGATGTGGAAGTGATTTGTTGCTCTTACGGCATTGATAATTATAACCAAATATATATCAGAACATTATTTATTTATGTCTTAATAATTTATGCATGCTAATACTCTTACTGTTTTATTTATAACTTAATAATAGCACTCGAGGAAGTTGTTAATGGTAAATCATCAAAATATGATAGTAAAGGAAGCTTCGATATCGACGTGGAAGAATGTGTATTGTTCAAACTATACTGCGTAAACAATATCTTCATTTTAAAAAAATATAAGGATTTAATTTCATTAATATTTTAAAAGGAACTTCAAAGCCAGACTAAAAAAAAATAGTCTCAGGAAACAACTGATATAGAAATAACATTGAAAAGTACACTTTTTTTTTCAGAATATTCTGTTGGATTTCACATATGCGCAGAGCACTCCTAAATATTCAAATATTGACGATATTTCTAAACGCCAAATATACAAAATTGTACTATAAAACATTCATAGCCAGAAAAATGAATGAAAAGTTATATTTTGGTATAAAAGAAAATTGGAATGACAATCAAATTAGTCACATGAATTTTATATTTAAAAACGTTAAAATTGACACGTAGAAAAATCGGCCAAATTTTTAATAATAATATGAATTACATATATTCATAAATAAATTATGATTTATGACAAATTTAGTATCAAGAAGATATACAAAGAGTACTAGGAAAGTTTTGCAATACAGCTTTGTTCATTTAATTTTTTCAAAGTAATTTCCTCTACACTCAATACACCTCTCCATTCTCCGGAACCAATCTTTAAACCAGTTCTGCCAAGTTTCACTAGGGAGTAAAGCACACTCGTTGTCCCAAGCCCGCAGAAGGTCCTCATCACTGGAAAACCGCCTCCCTTTTAGCTTCATTTTCACATGCGGGAACAGTGCAAAGTCGCAGGGAGCAAAATCTGGACTGTAAGGAGGGTGCTCGAGAAGTTCTAATTCTGTCACGGTCTTTGGCCGCAGGTTCTTCATAGATCCAATTACTTTAGGCAGGCACTGTTCAGTATACCACTTAGCTGTGACTGTTTTCTGTGTGTCCAAAACGATGCGTTCCATAATTCCACTCGATTTGAAAAATACAGCTATCATTTTCATCTTTACAGATCAGGATTTTCTGACAACTACGGGTGTGTCTTCATCATCAAAGACCCAAACTTTGTTTTGAACTTTGGTCGGCACATCATAATAGTACAGCCAAGTGTCGTCACCTGTCACGATGTTGTTCACATATCGAGATTGTCCCCTATTAAACTTTTTTAGCATCTCCCGGCACCAAGTCACATGTCGTGGCATCTGCTCTTCAGTCAGTCAATGCGGCACCCAGAGAGAACAAAGTTTCTTCACGTGCAAATAATCATGCAGAATTGAACGAATTACTGGTGCATTTAGGCCTGAAGTACCTTCTATCTGTTGGTGGGTCACTCGCCTGTTCGCGCCAAGCATTTTCCTCACTGTAGCAACGTTTACTTCCGTAACTGACGTTCGTGGCCTCCCCGGCCTGTCATCATCCTCTACAGTTAAATTTCCCCTTTGGAATTCTCTATGCCACCTGAATATCGTTGTGCGATGTGGACAAACATCACCTAGTGCAAGAGTCATTTCTTCGAAGCACTGCTGTATGTTTAAACCACGCAGGAAATTATAACGCAAAACTGCCCTTATCTCATTTCGTGACCACGATGAGATCGCAAGCATTTTACACTCTCACTGCTTATGAATAACTGAGCCCATCGACATGGCGCGGCGGCTACTATGCACGTATGAACGTGTCTCAACATGCAGCAACAAACAGCTTCCTACGATTCATTGTTGCGTCATAGTACCCTTTGTATCAAATATCGTAGTTCCATTTGTTATCATTCAATAACTTATAAATAGTTATTGGTAAGAAACAAAAGTGAAGGTGCAATAGATCACTGCAGGAAAACATGTATTAATTGAATATTTGAAGAAGTAATTTAAATTATTTAAACACGAACAAAATATAATAATTATTTATATTACTTAAATTTTAGTTAAATTAAACCGATATTAAGTTGTAAAAGAGTGATAAATATGTTAGTAAACAGACTTAGAAACATATCGCCATATTGAATGTATGTATGTATGTAGGTGTTATTGGTCCAGTAACTTACACATATCAGCTGATTAAAGTACGATATGGAAGAAAACGTTCCAGAAGAACTTAAATTAAAAGGGGATTGCAGTTTTTGTAATTGAAATGAAAATTCGTTTGTACTAAAATTATAATATTATGGTGTTTATTTAAATGCAATTTAAAGTAATATATATATATATATATATATATATATATATATATATATAATATCTCCAGCTCAAGCAAGAGACGGACAAGTTGATGGAGATGATCTCGTTCACACGTCTAGAGAATAATCCTTCAAAAACTCGAGGAAACATATTCATCATATATCCAGGAACATTAGTATACCGGGTGCCCCATGACATGATTACCGCAGATCAAGGATCTATTACTGAAGTAATTTCAAGTTAAAAATGTCTAATGAACATTTGCTCAAAACTCTATTGTAACTAAGCTACAAGCGCTTAAAGTTTTAGATTATCCCTTACACAAGGGGTCTGCAGTTTAAAGCATTGATAGAAAGAGGTCAATCGAACTGACATTTTTAAAAGAACGATTGGGGGGATCATGAGTCGAATGAGTATCTTGCATGACAACCAATCTCGTGTTGCTTTCACCCTATATGATCGTTCATACTCTAAATACCTGTTTAACTGATTATGCTAGGAGGGCTCGTATTCTGAGATTAATCGAAAACAGATCTTCGGTAATCGTATACGTTAGTGGTAGGCACATATATACACACTAGGTATATTGTTGTAGTTTTATAAGACTAGGATTTCTTCTTCTTCTTCTTTTCGTTAATTTGAGCTAGGGCTCTGCCCTTTTACTCATAGTCCTTGCTGTGATAAATCGTGACCTTGGGTTCTTGCTACTACTGGTATTTACTCAGTGTCTTCATTGTCGATCTCCATTCGTGGTCGTCTGTATTTTGAGTGTTTTGGGTTCTTGCTACTACTGGTATTTACTCAGTGCCTTCATTGTCGATCTCCATCCGTGGTCGTCTGTATTTTGAGTGTTTTGTCGAGTATTCTGTTACGTGTGTAAGTGTCGGGTTTGTGTGTGTTTTTATCTGATTGTAGAAGCTCTTTCTGAAGGGGATTATTGGCTCCATATTTGCTTCGCGGTGTATTTGAGTGTTACGTACGTACCAGGGCGCCCTAAGCGCTAACCGTAGTGTTTTGTTTTGGAAGGTGTCCAGTCTTTTTTTGTGTGTTGGTTTTACCTGTAGCCATATAGGCGAGGCGTATGTCAATATCGGTCTTATGATTTGTCTGTATATCAGGACTTTTGTCCTGGGTGTCAGTGTTGATTGTTTGTCGGATTAGGTTTTCAATAATCCGTTTCTACGATAATCGGACTTATACGTAAAGTGCATACGAGCACGTTAAAAACGCCCTCTAACAATGAAAAGATTTATCACAAATAAGCATACGCATTTGGCGGCGGTTTAAGCAAATCTCTATTGAGGATTGATATACATATATGCTGAGTTATCGTTGGGCAGATGGTAGTGGTGCTTTTTATAATGAAAATATATATACAATCCGTGCACTGTTTATTGACTTATATTTTATTTTTAGAGAAGAATTTGATTCGTGTAAATATTTTTATTTTATGTTAATAAAATAAAATATTAAAGGTTTTCAAGACTTTTATTTAGAAATACACACATGCCTTTAAAAACGAAGAATATAATATTTTATTGATTACGAATAAATAATTGCGCTCATAAAATATTCCGACCACAATCAGAGCATAGGTTAATCAAACTAAATTAACGTAACATTTCACAAACTCTTAGATTATTTATAATATAAAACTTAATATAAAAGTACAGTAAATATAAATTATTAATTTAAATATCATATAAGTAACGTAAACATATTGAGGATCATTTATTTTGGAATTATAAAGTATTTAAATAATTTCAAAAAATTAAAGACATTAGTTTTGTGTTTGCAATTCTTTCATAAATTTAAATTACATTTAAAGGACATGCAATTTTTATTTTAGCAGAAATTGAAATATCATTCTTTTCTAAATATATGAGACATTTTAAATATATTTAATTTTTATCTAAATCCTAAGAATACATTTTGATTTGAGTTATTAATTTTATTTAATAATAAATAAAAGTTTATTATTTTGTACAAACCAATGGTAATATCGAAACAGAAAAATTGTAATTTTAATCGCTTTTTACATCGTATATATGATGCAGAAAATTTTGAAAAAATGCTTGCTCTTCGCTCGAGACTAGAATTTCTAACTGAACATGTGCCTTCACCCTTAGACCACGGAGAATGGTGAATTCGAGTCCTCTAACGTATTTATTTCATCGTTGCAGTGAATTATATTGTCCAAGTTGAGTAATTTAAAACAATTTGACACTACATTTATATTCTCCATTCAATAACGATTATTTAAATTATTTAAAGAGAAGGCGTTTCTATAAGTTAAAAACAATTAAACTCCGATAGATAGATTACGAAACTATCTTAAACACATTTTAAATTTCCATAGACTGTTTCGGCGCCGAATTTACTTGAACACCCATTATAAATCACTTCTACGAGTAATTATTGAGAAATAGTTAAATATTATTATTTATATGCTCGCTACTGTCCGTAAAAAAGCATACATTTCAGTAATCGTTAGTCAATAGAAAGAGATAAACCTGCATGTTAGGAACCATAGAAATTAAGCTTTTATATCTATTTCATTCTATTTAACAAGAAAGTAGCGACAATGTTTATAGTATTAAATCTTACGTCAGTAGCCAATTTGACTCGATACCTCCCGGGAATAGAGTACATTAACACGCCGCCGCATTTTTCGTCGAATATTTCCGATATTATCGGGTCGGTGAAATGCGTTTCGGCTGTCACTATACACTCGCTACCGGTGCCTGCAGCCATTCTCACAATTCGAGCTGTAGAAAACAAACAAGAAAAAAGAATTAAACAGATATGAGAATTACATTCAGGCGAAACTTTCTACTTCCTTTATTGTCGCGTATCGCGCCGGTGCGCTGATCACGTCGTTTTTTTTTAATTACCACTGGGTCAGCGAAACAGACTCTCGTGATAGCTCGCGAAAGAAATCGAATCGAATTTATGAGAGATAAATACGAACACGCACGTCGATATGTGATATTTTCGCTTTTAAGTATAATCTTTCAAGTGATTATGTAAAAGCATAATTTTATTTCATATCTCCTTACGTGGATATATGGATACGTCGGAGATATATATATGTAATATAATCGATTATATTTCACCGGTGTCCCAAATGTCAGATTCTATAACGGACCGGTTAGTACAACATAAATGATCGAAAGTGAAACCCGAACATTATATCTGCGCGTCAAAATGAATTTAAAATTATTATTTTAATAATTTTCGTTTTATACGTCACGCAAATTTGTAATTGTAAATTTACGAGCGAAATTGATCACCTCAGTAAATTTGAAAAGGAAAACCCCTCAACCTCACAGACACAACTTAAATATTTTATGCCTATATTTTAAATTCTTCCAAGTATAGAGTGTTTCTTAAGAGCTTGAGAAATTAAAATGATAATGCAAGACAGAAATATTGTTGGAATGAAATTTTTTTATTATAATATGGTTGATAATTTCAAAGTATTTATTTTAAAATATAATTTCCGGCATATGTCAGCCGCGGCTACAAGTTACATGGTCCATTCGATCAGTCCAATTTTCGACTACTTTTTCCAATAAATATGGCCGTATAGCGTCAATGGCGGCTTGAATATTGGCTTTCAATACTTCAGGAGTTGCTGGTTTGTCGGCATAAACCAATGACTTAACATAGCTCCATAAAAAGTAATCCAGAGGCGGTAAATCGCATGGACGAAGGGGACAGTGAACAGGACCACTTCTGGAAATAAAGTTGTCACCAAATTGATTTTACAATAAATCGATTGTTAAGCGCACTGTATGGAAAGTTGCGCCGTCTTGTTGGAACCAAATCTCGTCAATGTCTAGCTGATTAATTTTTGGAAACAAAAATTCAGTCAGCATGGTTCGATAGCGCTTGCCATTCACCGTAACGGCAGCTCCTTCCTCATTTCGACAGAAATAAGCACCGATGATGCCGCCAGTGTCTAAACCGCACCCAACAGTCAATTGTAATGGATGAAATCGTGATTCGTTAATGGCTTGAGAATTGTCTTCGCTCCAAATACGACAATTTTGCTTATTGACGTAGCCATTTAACCAGAAATGAGCTTCATCACTAAACACAATTCTTTGATAAAAATACTCATCTTCGGCCAGTTTCAAATGAGCCCAATCAGCAAAAATACGATGCAAACGATGGTCATTTTACTTCAATTCTTGCACGAGCTGTATTTTATAGGCACGTAAGCCAAGATCCTTACGTAAAATTTTCCACATAGTCGAAGGACAAAGGCCAACAAGTTGAGAACGATGACGAACAGACATTTCGACGTCTTCTTCAATACTTCGCGCTACAGTAGCAATATTCTCTTCGGTACACACATTTCTTTGTCCTGTTGATGGTTTTGAATTGAGAAGAGTAAAATTAGTGCGGAAACGATCAATAACTGCACGAATTGCTTGCTCACTAGGCCGATTATGTTGACCGTAAAAGGGACCAAGTGCTCTATGAATTTTGCGAACAGATTTATTTTTTCAAAGTAAATTTCCAGAATTTGGAAGTGTTGCTCTGGCGTTAAACGATTCATGATGATTTGCCAAATCTTACTGAACAGAAATGTCAACACAGTTTGACATTATCAGCTGTCAAACCATAGCTATCGATATCGATAGTTCTCATGCAGCTTAAAAAACATTCATTATAAATGTTTCCGTACGTTGTCTTCACATCCCCCAACACGTCAATTATTGTTACTTCCGCTCTCGTGGAGGAATTCAAGATTTTTAGCTGTTGGTATACACCTTAAATGAGAAAGAAAACCACAAAAATTCTTCCCTGAGTGATTTTGGATATGAATTAGTAGCCACGGCAAAGGGAGTTTTACTTATTACCATTTTATCTTTTCAATTACTTTATTTCAAGTTAATTTTGATGGAGCCTGTGGTTGATTAACTTAATCACTAAAGGTTGATATATGACCCCTTTCCACATTAGTTTTCGTATTCTGTATACGTATTTTCAACAACTAAGTTGTCATCATCAGCAGATAATTAAACAGTGAAAGCACGAAAACAAATTTCGCACACGATCTGTACCGTTGAAAGCCAAAACGCACACTGTAAGTTTTAATTTAAAATAATAAACAAATAAATACATATTATACCTGATTTTTTAGAAATTTTCTATATTTATTATTATTATATTTAGTTGTATCTGTTACACATTACTAGAATAGGAAATATTTAACCAAACTAAATACAATGTAATTAAAATGAAGAGCGATAATAGACTATTGTAGTCTAGATGTATACACATTCTTAATGCAACTCCAACTACTTTCCGCATTGTTCTTCTTATGTATGCATTGTAATTTCTTATAATTGCCTTACCGACATTACCAATAATTATAATTAAGTTATTTTTAATTCATCTTGAAACCAATTTATAGAGGCATTGCTGCAGAACGTTATCATCACTTCGGTCCGTTTCTTCGTTACTGCCGATGGAATTTGCAATGTAATAGTTTTATTTCTCTGGTCTGTTTCAGGTGTTTCGTGCGACCCGGAGGAACGAAGAGCAGACCCAAAGTGTCGAGAGAGATTTCAAAACGGAACGCGCACGGAACACGAAGTGTAATGACTGTGTGTTTGTCTTGAAAGAACAAACTGTTTTTGTTGTTGTGTGCTGTAGTTGCCGGTGCTCCCCTGTAGTATATATGTATATATAAGAGGCCGCTGACGCTCCGCTGCGAACCTCTCACCAGCAACTTCCGCCTTTAGTGAGAAGTGATCTGACATCCTACTGTGACCTAAGGTAAACGTTTGCCGAAGAGTTCTCCTTTTTTGTTCTTTTTTATTCGGTCGCGCGGCATTTGTTTCATTAATTCTGCTAATAGAATGTCAAGTTTATTCGCGTTCAACTTCCGCATTTTATTTTGTCATTTTATCTTTAACGTACATATGTGTTACGTAATATTATCCGTGGACAAGAATATTAATTAAGATAAAAGAAAATTACGTCAACCTAATAGTATTTTATCTGGTTTTTTTATTTTAATATAATAGACATCAAAGGATGTACATTTTTTCAAATATTTACACTTCATGATAGCAAAAATAATAATTTTTTTTTCATGCAGCATTTTCACAAACGGAGAATGTGTAAAAGATATTTTGCTATAAAAATAGGATACCTGCAAAAAGTATTCATAAAATCAACTATATCAGGTTGATATATATATTGGGTCTGGGAAAAAGTTCGTGGCGTTTTTCCCGATAGATGGCATTGGTTGCCGATAACTAAAGAACAACAAGTCACAGCGACACCATCGACGGCTCGTTTTTTAGATGACCTTCCGAACGTTAGTTTGATTCTGCAGTGGTTGGAAAGTTATTCGCACTTGAAAATGGAGAAGAATAATGAGAAATTTCGCTATATTCTGCAATATTATTACTTGCTGCGCAGGCTTGTGATAAAATTTGTGCTGTGTACGGTGAAGGTACTTTATCGAAATCTGTTGCGCGGAAATGGTTCGCTCGCTTTCGTTCTGGAAATTTCAATGTGAAACGTGAGTCACGCTCCGGTCGTCCAATCACTGAAAAATCTGATGAAATTCTTGAAAAAGTCCAACAAGATAAGCATATCAGCAGTGTCGATATTGGCATGGAGCTAGGCATTGACCACAAAACTGTTTTGAACCATTTACACAAAGCTGGTTACAAAAAAAAAGCTTGACGTAAAAAAAAACATGATACCGAATTAACATCTGCGATGCGCTGCTGAAACGGAATGAAATCGAGCCGTTTCTGAAACGTTTAATAACCGGAGATGAAAAATGGATTTTAATCGGAAGCGTAAAAGATCGTTGATAAAGGATGGTGAGCCGTCACAAGCGTTCGCTAAGCCAACATTGACGCCAAAAAAAGTGATGCTGTGTGTACATTTTACTTCCAACTGGTCAGACGATTAATTTACACTGTGCACAACTAGAGAGATTACGCCAAAAATAATAATTTTTTTTTCTTCCATCGTGACAACGCCCGACCACACACTTCTTTGATGACCCGTCAAAAATTTTTGGTTGGGAAGTTTTGATGCACCCACCTTACAGTCCGGATATAGCACCCTCTGACTATCATCTGTTTCGATCTCTGCAGAACTCTCTCAATGGAATTAAGTTGGTTTCAAAAGATAAAAAGTTTTTCGACCAGAAACCACAGAAGTTTTTCACCGATGGGATCATGGATCTACCAAAAAAATGGCGAAACATTGTCGATAATAATGGAGCATATTCGGTTTAAATCGTCCACGCGCCATGCGGGGACCAGTTGAATTTTACTGAAAAAACGCCACGAACTTTTTCCCAGATATATATATATATATATATATATATATATATATATATATATATCATACCATATGGCAAAAATCGTTCATTTTCTTTGGAAAACCATGTAACTAAACTCTCCAATAAAATTATGCAACACTTTGTTGATGTAATTAATCGTTTTACGTCAATATTTTCCCTTATTTAGCATTTCTTTAACTGGTTTTTGACGTTAAAATATATAATTAATTACTCCAGATATATTGTAACGCGTTCTAAATTCATATTCAACAAAGGCTACATACAGCTTTGTCTTTAAAACGATGTCTACCAGTTTCCGCATTTACGTTAATTATCATTATTATTGTTATTTTCAATAGACTTAAATAAAATTCGTATTTCTTCATATTATTCCTACGGATTTATTGATGGTTTTATACCATGTTATACCATGCTTATACCAATACTCGTATAGCGATTCTCTATTGTCGATTCAGAATTAATCATAAAATTGTACTACCTGACAATTATCCGTGAATCTATGTTTTTGACCACCCTGTATATATATAATACAAATATAATATAATACAATAATAATAAAGAGTGTTTCAAATTTCGCGGTTTTTTTTAAAGAATAAGTAAAACACATAATTTGCATTCACTTTCAAAAACTATTTATTGGTAATTGAAGTATCAGTTATGACATTTATATGCGAAAAATAATATCTACCAAATGGCCTCGTCTTGTAGTTCCACAGACGTCCACTCTTTTGTTAAAATTTTGACATTTTGACATAATCGAGGCTCTATCTCAACAATGACACGAATAATTTCATCTTTCAAAGCAGGAATTGATTGTGGATTTTTTTATAAACCTGACTTTTCACATAATCCCAAAAAAAATAGTCTAACGGTGTCAAATCACATGATCTTGATGGCCAATTAACATCACTGTTTCTTGAGATTACTCGTCCAGGAAATTTTTCTCTCAATAAATCAATTGATTCGTGTACAAAGTGAGGTGTAACGCCATCCTGTTGAAACCACATATTCTCTAGATCAATATTCATTAATTTAGGCCACAAAAATTCGGTTGTTGTCCGACGATATCGATCACCATTGACAGTTACAGTTTCATCAGCAGCATTTTCAAAAAACTAAGGTCCAATTACACCACCTGACCATAATGCACACCAAACAGTAACTCGCTTAGGAAAGCATAGGTTTCTCATGAATAATTCGTGGATTTTCCTCTCCCCAAATACGGCAATTTTGTTTATTAACATAGCCACAAAGTTCAAAATGTGCCTCATCAGAAATCATAATTTTTCGAGAAAAATCAGCTAGTTGTTCATTGATGAAATTGACAAATGCACGACGTTTTAAATGATCTAATGACTTCAGTTCCTGTGTTATATGAATCTTATATGCCTTCAGAGCTAAATCCTTGCGTAAAGTACGCCATGTTATTGATCCACTAAGTCCAAGTTGTTGTGAACGTCGTCTAATGGACATTTCAGGATCTTCAGCAACACTTTCATGAACCAAACCAATATTTTCTTGTGAACGATCTTTTAATAATTCGACCAATAGTGCTTTCAGATGGACGATTATGTAAACCGTAAAATTCACGTAATTTTCTAAAAACTCTTTTCACAAAACGCTGATTTTCATAAAATAATTCAATAATTTGAACGCGTAAAGCCATTTTTATAAATATCATACATCGTACTTTTTAAATGCCCACATAGCCAGACAAATTCAGTGCGCCATTTATATTTTATTTATTCTTAAAAAAAAAAACGCGCACTTTGAAACACGCTTTATAAATATATATATATATATATATATATATATATATATATATATATATATATATATATATATATATATATATAAATATATATATTTATATTATGGTATATAAATTATCAGAAATTTTTCGATAGTTTCTGCCTTACATAGGAATAGAACCTACGCCCTTTTCTTTCTTTTCCTAACGAATACTCTACGACTAGGTTACCACTGGGCTACTGGAACCGTACAATTCAATTCCTTTAATCACGCCATAAATTCCATATGGAATTGAAATTAATTAACGATGAAATTGCCAAAAGAGCGATTTTTCAACATTCGCCCTCGAAAAAAGTACATAATCATGTGTATATGTATATATGTATATATATATATATATATATAAAATTGCTGCTATTTTCATTTTAATATTTATATAAATCGAAATGTAATCACTACAATTAGTCCTCGACCGCTTTCGCATATATTTCTTTTTTGCGTACACAACCAATGTAGCTTTTAAGAAACGATCTCCGTGCTATCGAGCTCATAATATTTTCAATCAACATCAGTTTCGTAAGCAAATCAAGAAAAATATATCCGGATACACTTACCGCTTCTTGGGGTATTGTTACCGAGTCTATTCTTTTGAAAGAATTGGATTTTTTCGTTAATTTACGTGTTATGTACAATAATAATCTTGAATTAACAGAAAGAAAATTCGCCTAATGTTGCTTTTAGAAAATACTCCTCTCGTTATTACGATAGGGATTAACATCTGTTTCCTAGGCAAAGCTGGAAAAGAAGCCAAATGTACTTAATGCACTTGAGGTATTATTACTGTGTGTACCCTTCTTAAAAAAATTGGGTTTTGCGTCAATTTTCGTGAATTTAGCCTTCGTGGTTCATACAACAGTAGTGGTTAACTAACAGAATACTCACCATTTTTTATATCAAAGCTATTCAGTTTAGAGATGATCCATTAGCACATTCGATACTTTACATTTTAACCTAGTTTTTCAAGTCTTTATCAGGATTATGTATGTGTATTTGTAAATGTACAATAATTTTTTATTAAAAGATGACGTGGCCGTCTAGTTTTCGTTGACAGGAATTTGGTTGCTATGGATTTTATATATAATAACAATAGTAATATTTATTTATTTCAATACACAGCACATAGTGTATAACATGATGAAGCGTGTCAGAAAGAAAAAGCAGAATCACAAGAAATAATCTTTCAAATCGTAACAACTGCATTCTAATAAATAATTCTTTACATGTTTTTAAATTCATAAGTGGATTTAACGCCTCGTTCTAATTGGCATAAGATTACAAAAGAAATAACATATATATTCCACACTCTTCTGATAATTGTAGTTGTATGTTTTGACGGAAGAAAGTAATTACTTTATCTACTAACGTAACCATGGAAGATATAATTTTTAGTAAAACTATCGTTATACAAGTATAACGAAAAATCTATGAAATGTAGTGATTATAAAGAGTTAAAAAATTATTTTCCTTAAACGTATTCCTACAATTCTTCTTTTTGTGCGCTATGCTTGAGACAAACAACCCCAATGGATTATTTCATAACGTAAAGTAAGTAAAAGTTGGAGTAATAAAAAGTTTTAATTATATATAAATTACAAAATTTGCTTAACGATCTTAAAGCAAAACAAATTCTACTTAATATTAATTGCAGACACATACAATGTGATCTTACACTCTAAGATTCTTATATGTAACTAAACCCAAAACAATTGCATTATTATAAATTGGTACAGAAATATTTACATCGTCCGAGATACAAAGGAAGCAATATTTCTGAGCTTCGAGAACAATACATATAATGTTTTACCCTCATTAATTTCCTCATTATTTAAAAACCATTCATTTGGGTTATCATAAAGTAATTGAAACATGTGGTTTAATTCGTTGTAGGTGTTATGCCCAATATAATTATTCTTATGTCGTCTGCATAATGGGTAAAATACCAATTGCTACGTCTAATTTTGAATGGAAAACTGTTAATGAACACCAAGAATAACGAACCCTAAGGCGGGTTTACACTATGCAAAGATTAGTGGCGCCAGTAACAATTGTCGCGCCAGTAAATTTAAGTTGCGTGTATAAACATCAACTGGCGTACAAGTCAAAGTACGCCAGTTGATGTTTATACGCGCAACTTAAATTTACTGGCGCGACAATTGTTACTGGCGCCACTAATCTATGCATAGTGTAAACCCGCCATTATTGTACACAAATATTAATCCTCAGTGAATCAGATCATGCGTCACCGCAACGATCTCTCTGTCGTCTGCTATCCGAATTAGTCTCAAACAATTGTTTAGATATATCCCGATTGCATGCTTTGTAAAGCCCCGTTCTGTGCTTAATAGGACAATAAATAAGCGCCAGTATTTTTACCTAATCAGCATTCCTTTCGTTTCACCTTCAGGGTGCCAAACTAGCTCAAAACCGTTTCGGAGAGTGATGGGGTTCCTTGTTAGTAAGTTGTAATAGGATGCTACAATATTGTTACCTTAAAAGTCCCTATGCCAAATTGAAGCAAAGATGAATCACCAAAAAATTCGTTCGTTATTCAGTTAACTAAAATCGTAAAGAAAAATGAGGCCCTTTTGCAATAAGAAAAAAAAATTAAACTCTATACAAGTTTATTGTATGTTCATTTACTTTTGGATTACACAGTATAGAAAAAGATAGCTAATACTAAAAAAACATTAAAAAAGGAAAGAAATGCTTACGTTACTGTTCTAACCTCTAAGTAAAGATAAAAAAAATAACCATAATTCCCTCCTATGCGTATAGTTGGTTCACACTTGTGGTTCAAAAGGAAATATGTTATAATAGTATATATGCTACTTATGGGACATTTCGGAACAATAACAAAAGAACACAAAATAATAGTAATAAATTTCAAACAATGAAGTTCTGCTTGCAGCAGAATTAATAGTTACTTTAATAAAAGAAAAAGATTGATTTTGGTATAAAAAAAGCAAATGATTAAGTGAATTTAAAAAAATATAGTAATTAGCTGCTGGTAAACTAATTGTTAACAATCAAAAAAAAAGAGATAAAAGAACAAAAAAAAGGCAACAAGTAACTGATAAATCAAGTACTATTAATTAACGCAGCCCTTAATTAATTAAATTGAAAATAATTAATTGATGAAGGTACACGAGGATAGTTTGACAAGTAGTGAGAATGGCGCTCTAATTGGTAAAACAAATGTACTCTAATTTAGGTTGCCTATTTATATGTTTACATTCCGATATTTAGATAAATCGGTTGATTAGTTTATTTTTGACAGCTGATTGAAAAAGAAGCAACACGTCGTTTTGTTAAAATGGAAAAAGCAGAGTATTGTGCGGTGATTAAATACTTCGTAATTAAGGGTATGAAAGCTACTGAAATAAAATATGAGTTACGGGAAACATTAGGTGAATCTGCTCCATCATCCGCCACAATAAGTCGATGGGTAAATGAATTTAAACGTGGTAGAACAAGTTGTGTTGATGAAGCGCGCTCCGGACCACCCAAAATCGTGACTTCTAAGGAAATAATTAAAAAAATCCATAATATTATTACGCAAGGTCGACGACTCAACGTGAGAGAGATAGCAGACATGGTAAACATTTCAACAGAACGCGTACACTACATTTTAACGAAAGAATTGGGCCTCTCCAAGCTTTCGGCAAGACGGTTGCCGCGATTGCTTACGATTGATCAAAAGTTCACTCGTTTGCGCATTTCCAATGAGTGTTTGGACCTTTATAAGCAGAATTCGGTTGATTTTTGTAGGCGATTTGTTACTTGCGATGAAACTTGGATACACTACAGTACACCCGAAACTAAACAACAGTCGAAACAATGGTTAGAACGTGGTTCTGCACCTCCAAAGAAAGCGAAAACCACTTTATCGGCAAAGAAGGTGATGGCATCAATTTTTTTGGATTCAAAGGGCATTTTGCTCATTGATTACCTTCAGAAAAGTGCCACAATAAACGGACAATATTATGCAGAACTTCTACAAAAATTAAATATTGAGATTCGAGCTAAACGGCCAGGAATGGCAAAGAAAAAGATTCTGTTTCACCAAGACAACGCTCGCTCGCATACCAGCACAGTTGCGATGTCTAAAATCCACGAGTTGCATTTCCAATTAGTACCGCATGCGCCTTATTCGCCGGATCTAGCCCCTTCCGACTTCCACCTTTTTCCAAAATTGAAAACGGCACTAGGTGGAAAGAAATTTTTGTCTAACGACGAGCTTATCATCTTCGTAAAGTATTTTGCAAGCCTTCCGGAATCGCATTTTAGAGATGGCATAAGGGTATTGGAGCACCCTTGGAATAAATGTATTGCTCTTTTAGGATAATATATTGAAAAATAAAAATTATTTTGTATTTAAAAAATTCGTTTTTCTTTTCCATTCTCATTACTTGTCAAACTACCCTCGTATTTTAATAACAAAGGCTGTCTATCGAGTCAATAATTGGTAATAGCTTTTAATCGTACAGATTATATGAACAAATAATTATATAAATACCTTTGGTCTTAAATTTTTACTGGGGCTTAAATAACGCACCCTGGGATCTAAACGGTCTTAAATGATTCCGTAACTAACCGGTACGAGAGACTATAAACCCAATCAATGATACCACACTCTTGGTAATCAAATAACATTAATAATAAAATAATATAAAAATAATAATAGCACGAACGTCTTTTATCTCAGTAGTTGAGTAACCTGGTTGAATCTGGTGAAATTACTTCGTTAACCGTTAAGCGTGCAAATCAAGTCTTCTTAGGCAGATGGGCGTAAGATCTTCGCACACATAACTAATCCATTCGTTCGACAAATAATAAATTACCAAGAAGGTAGTAGGTAGGGAGGTAGGGAAAACACCCTCTAGTTAATGTGGAAAGAAAACTAAGGAGAGAATTAGGCCACCATGAAATACGAGATTTTTAAACTGCATACCTCTAGTTGGTTTTGAGGGAAAACTAACAGTATTTAAGATAGTCCCTTCACTAGAATGCCAATATTAATCCAACCTGAATTCTATGACCACATGTTAGGTTTTTTGATCAACTTATCTAAATGTTCCCATAAAGGCGATAAACCAAGCAATCGACTTATATTAATCCAACTACGTTGTAAGAAACGTAATCAACCACTCCAATAAAATAAGAACAAATACTAATACAAAGTCAAACTTCTAAATGGCGCAAGGGAAGATACTTGCTATCTCTCTCAAAGAAGTCGATGAAAAGGGAGATCATAGCCCGCCATTCAACTTTTAACCCACTAAAATTATGACGTATCTACACAAAAAATAAACACTTATTATTATTGCCAAATAATTACAAACAACCGAGAATAACTTCCAATCAATATAAAGACAATAATCATACGATTTGATTAATTAAATTCTATCAACT
Source organism: Dermolepida albohirtum (assembly GCA_031893035.1). Lineage (NCBI taxonomy): Eukaryota > Metazoa > Arthropoda > Insecta > Coleoptera > Scarabaeidae > Dermolepida > Dermolepida albohirtum. The sequence continues at coordinate 68,046 of JAVIWB010001491.1, read as the reverse complement.
GAAACAAAATTAGAATATCAATGGGATCTATAATCGATGGTAATGATTCTTCGATTGATAGAAACGAGAGGGTGTTAAGAGAAACAAAGAACAATAAAAATGTACCCAATCGAATACATTAAGTAGAGGTTAAAATTATGTTTGTAACAGCTTTTATACAAAAGGTAACTATGATTGATGCAATCAACGAATAACCCTAAATAACTTCGCAGTTATCCAAAGCGAAACTAAACGTTTAACGGTGGCAGTAATTTTCCTTGATATGAAAGCATACTCACTACGAATTTGTGTTTCCATCAATTAAGACATTCATTAATAATATTTTATCCATTAACTGTTCAAATATCTTCGAAAATACAGGCAGAATATTAATAGGCCTGTTATTATTAATAGCTAAGATGGAAAAACCTTATAATGAGAAGAAAGTAACTACAAAACGTAAAAGAGTAGCAATACAATTAATAGAATGTTTTAAAATTTGAAAGAAACGTTCTTGATACATTCAGTCACTTCATACACATGCAGAGTATTTCAAAATTTTTAGAATGTTCCTTGTATACTGGACATACATTTGTAAATATATTTAAAGAGATTAATAATATTTTTAGGATCGTAATTTTTAATAGGAAAAACTTTAACATCCTCGTTGCTCCGCGAAAATAACGACGAATGCGATGCAAACAACACAATAAATAAACGTCGACATAAATTATTCAATACGGTATTACTACACGTGTGAATGGGAAATACAAGTAACGAATCTTGTTTTATAATCGTCGTCGCACAATTTTAACGACACACGCTAATCTAAACCTCTCTTTTTCTTCATGTGCTTCCTAAGGCGATTCTCATAGTGGACTTCTATTTATTCATCGGCGACAAAAAAATTTTGCTGAAACGAACTGATATACATTGTACATTACGTAAGAATGATGAGCGTGTCAAAAATAATTATGTTCCGGGACGAAATAAAACACGGCGATAATACGAGTAATTAAGCGAACCTCATTATGGAAGAAAACTGTTGTAATGAGTGTGAATATATTGGTCAAATTCATAACGGGTCGTTGACATTAGAATCTTAAAATATGAAATTCTAGTTGGAATGTGAATATTCATTTTTACGTTTTTAGAAATATTTTCAAAATTATTATAAATTTTTATTATAAAATCGAAATAAATTGTGGAGTGAAATCAAAAATACATTTGGGGATGTCAAAATGTTTGTAATTTCTTAAGTTTATCTATGTTATTGTGGTAACTCTGATCCAATACAACTGATAGTAGCCCTGATAGTAGCCTTAAAAAGGCATGAAACTTTTTTGTTGTTAATTTTGTAGTCTAAAAGAGTTAAGTGACACCATTGATAAACCAGTTCTGTTTACATTGCATTGTCAAATAGCTATGGACATATAAACATTTCGGTTTAAAAAATAGAAGTTTGACAATAAAAAACCGCTTTATTTTCAATACCTAATATACTCTTCGCTTCATGTTACTGAATAGCTTTGGGTAAGTAATTTTCAAATTTGGCAGTTTTTTTAAAGAATAAATAAAACACATAATTTGCATTCACTTTCAAAAACTGTTTATTGGTAATTGAAGTGTCAGTTATGACATTTATATGCAAAAAATAATATCTGCCAAATGGCCTCCTCTTGCAGCTCCACAGACTTCCATTCTTTTGTTAAAATTTTCAATGACATTTTAACATAATTGAGGCTCTATCTCACCAATGACACGAATAAATTCATCTTTCAAAGCAGGAATTGATTGTGGATTGTTTTCATAAACCTGACTTTTCCAAGCACCGTTTCTTGAGATTACACTTCCAGGAAATTTTTCTCTCAATAAATCAATTGATTCGTGTGCAAAGTGAGGTGTAGCGCCATCCTTTTGAAACCACATATCCTCTTGATCACTATTCATTAATTCAGGCCATAAAAGTTCGGTTATCATCCGACGATATCGATCACCATTGACAGTTACAGTTTCACCAGCAGCATTTTCAAAGAAGTAAGGTCCAATTGCACCACCTGATCATAATGCACACCAAACAGTAACTCGTTTAGGATGCATAGGTTTCTCATGAATAATTCGTGGATTTTCCTCACCCAGATACGGCAATTTTGTTTATTAACATAGCCACCAAGTTCAAAATGTGCCTCATCGGAAAACATTATTTTTTGAGAAAAATCAGCTGGTTGTTCATTGATGAAATTGTCAAATGAACGACGCTTTAAATGATCTAATGGCTTCAGTTATTTGAACCTTATATGCCTTCAGAACTAAATCCTTGTGTAAATTACCGATCCATATTTTTTTAATAGATGGCGACACTAAGAATTACCATTTTAAAAAAGTTCACTTTTCTCTGCGACAGACTGTGTATATGTATTTTAAAGATATGTAAATGCATAGAGAATTTTGATGTAATTGAAGTAAAAAGATATTAAATGATAGACTTGTGGTAAATTCATGAAAAGTATTTTAAAATAATATATAACGTTAATTGAAAGATTAGAGAATGAGGAATTTAACTTCCAAAAGGAATGTTTCAGTTAAAAGTTACATAAAAAGAGAAAATTGAAAATTTGATATTACATAATAATAATGGTTATGTTTGTATTCATGTAGATGGTGACAATTATAAGAATCACATGTGAATTTAAAGTCACAACATAAGTAGTTTTTAAGAGTGTTTAAGTGTTTATAAACAATGAAAAATTTTAAATAAGTGAAAAACTATTTAGTAATTCAAAAGACATTAGTGAAAATTACAAAGACAAATAAATCAACAAAAACTGGGTCTCACGATGTGATTGTTACAGCTTAAGTATGTTGGGAGAGGTTCAATAGTTGCTTAGCCACTAGGGTCACAAGACTTAAATACCCCAGATTAGTTTTTATGGGGAAATTAGGTTTATGTAGAGATCTTAAAGACAGAGAACAACTTGTTGCTATTATATTTTTGTTGAGACTGTTAGTAGAACCTCTTCAATTCTAAGAAGAGCTGGAGGGTGCATACAGCAACTGGGAGAATATTTTGAAGAACTAATTCAATAAAGCGACTTCTTTTTAAATGATTTCCATTACGATTCTTTTTTGCAAGAGTGCATTACTAGGGTTATCCAAAACTATAAATGCTTTTAGCGCAATTACGATCGAGTTTTGGGCATATGTTCATTAGACATTTTTAAGGTAATTTTGATGGAGCCTGTGGTTGATTCACTTAATCACTGGAGGTTGATATATAACCCCTTGCCACATTAATTTTCGAATTCTGTATACGTATTTCGACAACCAAGTTGTCATCATCAGCAGATAATTAAAAAATGTGGGTTTACTAGGTGCGACACTTTTTAATTATCTGCTGATGATGACAACTTGGTTGTCGAAATACGTATACAGAATTTGAAAATTAATATGGCAAGGGGTTATATATCAACCTTCATTGATTAAGACATTTTTAACTTAAAATTGCTTCAGTAACATATTCTTAAACTATTGCAATTATGGACGATAAGTGAAGACAAATCTAATAATGTAATTAATTGAATTGAAATATGAATATCAAGTTTAGGAAATAAGATAAGGTTTTAAATTTAATAAAAATAATATGATTTACTGCCCAACAGAAAAAGTTCCCATAATAGGACAATATAAAAAATTACTTATACGAAAAAAATTAACATAGTTATCCAAACTAAAAATAAAATATATGTATATATATATAACTAAAATTCGGCTAGGACGAAGCCTAAGCCCAATATTATTCATAATACTAATGGATGAACTGATCAAAAAGTGCTCTAAGAAAAGTAAAAAATTCACCGTAGGACATTTAAAATTAAAAAGAATTGAAATATCAGAAAGAGTATATGCAGACTAAAAGCAAAAAACAGATTTAGTGACTAATTTGAATATATGGAACACAGTAATAGAGGATTATGGAATGAAAATGAGCAAAAATAAAACCAAAGTAATAACGATAGGAGATGAACATACAAGATATCGCTGAAAACCAAGATCAAGATAATCAAAACAATATATAAGCCAGTACTAACGTTTGACTGCGAATCTTGGGTACTGAACCAGCGACAAAAAAGCAAAATCCAGGCTATGGAAATGAAATACTTGAGAAGAGTAAGAGGAGTGTCAAGGATGGGTGGAATGAGGAGCGACGTAATTAGAAAGGACCTAGGAATACGACCCATAGAGGAATTTATAGAGCAGACACAGTTGAGATGGCGGGGCCACCTACACCGAATGGACAATGCAAGGCCAGTAAAAGAAATATGGAGAGCCTAGATTCAAAAAGTTAGGAAGAGAGGAAGATCGAAGCAGACTTGGGAAATGGCAAAGGATAGCCGACACCACTAACAAAGATTATATATATATAAATAACTAAGATTATAGTTATTTCTCCACTAGTACAAATAATAAAAACGAGAAAAAAGGCAGGACGAGAACGGAAGCTAGGGAAATGGCAAAGGATAGAAATAAGAAGTATACTCGACACCACTAGTGGTACAAGGGACTCTTAGATTATATACCCACATGAGTGGGTACGAAACGTCATCAGTTATACCAGTCACGCGATCCCAGCCCGGAAGCCCAGAAGCAGATTATATTCATAGTTGTTTAGAATAATTTTGTTTAGAAGTTTAATGATTTATGATTTGTAATTTGAAAAGATTTGGAATATTAAGAAATGCATAATTTTATATCAAATTTTCTTTTTGTTGATGAAAGCTTATGTTAAATAGTTCAAATAAATATTATTAATATAATAAAGATCAATCAAAAGGTTAGTTTTCAAAAGAAGTTTCAAATTCAAAATAATTAGTATGTCCAGTTGCGAGCAAAAGTATAGCCACTTTATTTTGAAAATAAAAAAATATATTTCAATAATTTTGAGAAAGATGCAGGTCATGCACAAAAATAAGATAACAGCATAGTATAAGTAAATGTTATATTTGAAATAGTCTCATATAAAGCAAATAAAATATTGGGTTGGCAACTAAGTACTTTCGGTTTTTACTGATAGAGAGCGTTGCTTTATTTTTTGTATAACGTATGTTAGTGCTGTACTTTACAGTTTGTCGTGTGATACTAGTCACATTGACGTAACTTCAGAAGCAAGTAGTGCGTGATTTTTATTAAAGCTATGAGCTGTGGGTTAATCTTAAATGGAGTCCAGAAACGAACATTTTCGACATATTTTACTATTTTATTTCCGTAAAAGAAAGAAAGCTGCTGCGGCTCACAAAAAGATATGTGAAATTTATGGTGCTAATTGCTTAACAGAGCGCACGTGTCAGAATTGGTATAAAAAATTCCGTTCTGGAGATTTTTCCCTCAAAGATGAGCAACGTTCTGGTCGGCCTATTGAAGTTGATGATGACCAAATCAAAGTCATAATTGAAGAGGATCATCATATAACTGTTCGAAAGGTTGCGGAGAGGCTACATGTATCGCACACAACAATTGAAAAACATTTAAAATGTCTTGGGCTAGTTAAGAAGCTTGATATTAGGGTACCTCACGAATTGAAATAAATTCATTTAACACAAAGAATCAACTTTTGCGATATGCACCTTAGACGAAATGAAACCGACCCTTTATTAAAAAGAATCATCACTGGTGATGAAAAATGGGTCCTGTACAGTAACATAGTTCGAAAACGATCATGGAGCAAACACGATAAACCAGCTCAAACAACATCGAAAGATGAATTGCATCCAAAAAAGATCATGCTGTCAGTTTGGTGGGATTACAAAGGCGTTGTGTTTTTTGAGCTGCTTCCAAGGAACCAAACGATCAATTCTGATGTTTACTGTCAACAATTAATAAAACTGATGAAGCAATTAAAGAAAAACGGCCAGAATTGTCAAATCGGAAAGGTGTAGTTTTCCACCAGAATAATGCAAGGCCTCACACATCTTTGGCAACTCGTGGGAAACTATTGGAGCTTGGCTGGGAAGTGATGCCACATCCCCCGTACAGCCCTGATCTGGCACCATCTGATTACCATTTATTTCGAAGTTTGCAGAATTCTTTGAATGGTAAAACTTTCACAAATGACGATGACCTTCACTCGCACCTGGTTCAGTTTTTTGCTGATAAGGACTAGAAATTTTATGAGCGCGGAATCATGCAGCTGAAAGAAAAGTGGCAAAAGGTCATTGAGCAAAATGGAAAATATATAATTGATTAAAAACTATTCTTTGTTTAAAAAAAAGTGTTTTATTTTATACTACAAAACCGAAAGTACTTAGTTGCCAACCCAATATATTGTCGTTTGCTCATGAACACGTGCATACTGGGGACGAAAAAAGTGGCGTAATGTACTGCAGTCCGATGAATCGAAAATAGTTTATTTAATTCCGGTGCAATGTTTTTAGTTTAATAAGCAGGTACTTAATACACGAACCCGGAATTAAATTCGAACTCATGTAAAATAAAAGATTGATAGAGTAAGTAGCATTACATATTTTTAAGAAGTTATTTATCATATGTTTTTCATTTATCAACATAAAATATTATCATTAAATTTCAATAAATAAATTTAAAACAATAATAAACAAGTTTATAACATACATGTGCATTATTTGCATTATGACCGTTATTATTAATTCAAACGGTCTCTCGATAGGCGTGTTTTGACATCAGTATTCAACCTAAATTCTTTACATATCTCAAAAGAATAAAATAACAGATGTTGCTTTCAATATATTATTATAAATATAGACGCCGATTATATCATATTACTTTGAAATGTATTTATTAATAATTAACTTAATCACGATTTACTAACGTAGTGAAATGCGTTTGAGTGCGCGGCCAAAAAGAAAAATTCTTGTTTCCTTGAGAGTCTGTTCTAGTTATACGGTAACCTTTAAAAAACCATTTGTACGATATACTTTCACTTGCGTTTTCGATTCTATTTTATGATCGTGTGTTGGTTGCTATACAACCGAAGGAGGAGAATGTACAGAATGTAACTGAGCGACGTATTGCCAAAACTTGCAATTCCCTGTGTTCTTGTTCTCATTTTTGTATGTACAAATTTTAAAACGCTATGTGTATAGATAATATGTAGATAGATGGTAAAAAATGAATTGAATAATAACCTTGTCATTGTCGTGAACTTTTTAATCAGCACGATGTTGCGGTATTAATAGGTAATGTTCTTGTATGTACATGTGTAAAATGATCTTGCATGTGTCTTCAAGGTCATTACTTGGAGGTATATTATTTCTCACCACATTATTCGCTCCGCATATGTATTATATAAGTAAAAAATATGGGATAAAATTGTCTTTTCTCTCGTTTTAAATACTGTAAAGTTGAATTTATAGGACGAATTCTATTTTTTATACGTAACATTGACAATTATACAGGCAACGAATAATATTTACTGACTGATTTGTAATGAATGTTTACTTATACCGGGCCATTTTTATTTTGCATCCCAGTAAAAGCGTAATTTTAATAGATCATTAATAAAGATATTAAGAAGAAGAGGCCGAGTTCTGTACCCTGAGGTATACCAAAAGATAATTGAAAAACACTAGACGAAAATCCATTATAAAACAGGAGATTTAATAAAAACTGTTTTCATAGAAGTGGAATAGCTTTAATATGATATCATATGAATTTCATAGAGCAAACATTTGACGTGAAGCATTTCACAGAAAGATTGCTTTAGTATTTGGTCAGCTTTAACCATATTTAACCGACTATCTGAAACTAACTTTACAACTAGGGTTGGGGATAAACAAAATTTTCCAACAGCATTATTTATAGTTTGCATATTTCGCGCTTGCTTACATTCTTTACTGTATAAAAGACGAAGCAACGAAGTCTTATCTCTTTCTAAAGTATGTACTAATGTATTCGCAATACAATTTTTTTAGCACCTGTAGTTTCATCATCCATTACCATATTTTCTTATTTCCTATCTTTGTCTTCAAAGGGTCCATAATCGCGTCTTTCATTAGCGGTAAATTATACGTTAATCGTCTTCTGGTTGATAACTTCCAATGTGAAATATATTTATTCTAAAACAGACGAAAGTTCTCATTGTATACTACTTGTTGAGGAATGTTTCACGGAGTTAACAAAATAATGTGCTTTTCACAATCTATAATGTCATAAGGCAAAATATTAATTTGCAAATAACATATTTAATTATAATTCCCGTATATCCTAACGCAGGAAAACTATTTTGAAATTTACTTACGCACGTGGCAGTTAACAATCTAACTTTGCGAGATATTTTCGCAACACTGACATGTTGCAAGCTATTGCCTCATGTCGCTGATTACCCAGACGATTGCTCATGTACAAAAAGATAGTTTCGTTATCGATTCATTATTTATGCTTCATCATAACAGTGCTAGGCCACACACATCTTTGGCGATTTAACAAAAGTTACTGGAGTTTAATTGGTGTTGCCATATAATCCTGCAAGTTTTTGTATAACAGGCCAGTGCGAGAATATCTGGTGCATGGCATTTAGCGGTCAAGAAATTATAACGCCATTTAAACATTTTTTTCCCGTCAGTCTCCCACTCTCGACCTACTGGTAAGACTTCTATCACAGTGTGTCCAAAAGAAGTCTTACACTGTATCCCCAATTCAACTCGAATTTAAAGCTTTTTTGTTAGGAATTGTGGATTTATTTTATGTGAACACTCAGTACTCATTTGAAATTTAATTATTTCTATTGTTTCCTTGAAAGATTGAATTCACACCATATATTTCATATAATGATATTAAATCGCAGTTAGTCCACTTATTGCAAATTGAAACAGAAGTTTTATAAATGTGGATATATCATACTACCTAAAAGATGACAAAAGGTCATTGGTAAAACTGAACAATGCTTTACTAAATAATTTTTTAACCATCTTCATGCCACTGGAAAAATTAAAAGGATGGTTAAATGATCCCTGAAATTTTCTTCTTTTCTAGACTAATTAGTGACGTACGTATGATTTAGAAATTTAGTTAAACCTGTCACAGTTAACAATCCATTTTTGCGCAAAATCTTTGCGTCACTGACATATTACAAGCCATCGACAATGCTTGCACGCCTTCGCTCCCCATTGGCTCCTGTCGTTGGTTACTCGGAGGTAACCTTACTGATGCTCATCAAAAAAGTTCTTCGTTATCGATTTATTATTTATATTGCACTTCACCATAGCAGTCCAAGACCATACACAGATTAGAATAACTTACTGACTTTATTATTTATAGTTAATAAGATGAAATTCTTTAAATACATTTTCCTTGGAGTTGTAACTTTAATCTGTGAAAGTCATTGTAATTGAGGACATTGAAAGAATCAGTGGATTTGCTAGAGGACGAAACTAAATGAGATTGAGTCTCTCGGCGCGACTGTTAAGCCCTGAAGATGTCTCATACAAGTGGTGACGGAACATCACTACTAAAATTGTCGAAAACGCGATTCCAACCTGGAAGCCAAGATGAAGGCAAGAAATCTTATTTTCTCTACGCCAACTATGGAGCAAGTCCAAGTTATTATTCAGTCCGTGACGATTTGCGGCACTAGTAATCTTCACATAGATCTCTAAGTCATCGGTATAAGCAAAAAACTAATAGTACAATGAACAGAGTATCTCGTTAATGAAAATATTAAAAAGTGAAGGCCCTAAAATACACCCTTAGCAAACAGGTTTGGATGGAAATAACGAGAGTAAAAATCGTTAAAACAACCATAGCGCGAACGAGAGCTTAAATGAGAGCAAATGAAATTCAGTAATAGAGGAGAAAAGCCAAAAATATCTAACTTAGCTGTCAGAATTGCGTGACTAATATTATTGAAAATTTTGGCGAAATCAGTTATATTACGTCTATCTAAAGATGATTATTGTATTACTGTCAGTAAATTGAATATTTTCTACCATATTGATAGTGTTAGAACGCCCATTCACAAATCCATAGTGAGAAGACAGCAGATGAGGCACATCAGAAGCCAATTATTGATATATTAAGGATTCGAATACCTTGGCAAAATTATATAATAATAATGTATTACTTTATATTTACCAGTATTTAGAGAAATATCGTTTATTGCACACCACTGATATGCTCCCTATATCAGCCCGAAGTAGATCGCAATCCCCCAAACCAAAAATTATTCGAAATTTTTTAAAATTATCAGCAAAAAGTAATTATTCAGAAGATACAGAACGCACATATTATTAATGAAAACATTGAATTATTAATAAAAATATTGAAAAATAGTTTGAACCCTGCGGTGCCCCAGATGATGCGATAGAAACAGTAGATGAGTAACTATTGTAAAACATGTACTCAGAACATGGGAATAAGTAGGAATAAGAGAACACAATCAGAGAGTGATTAAAGAGAAAATGATGTAGTTTCGAAAAAAATAATATGAATGATCTGCTGATTAGTCCTTATTATCAGATGTAATTAGGATTGCTATGTTTACGCACGGGTACAATACTTCCAATCTTGCAACGAAATAATAGACTTAATTAAAATTAAAATGATTGCTACATGTTCACATAAAACAAGTCCACAATTCCTAACAGAAAAACTTTAAATTCGGCTTGAGTTTGGGGATAAAGTTGAAGACTTCATTTGGAGTAATGGGACACATTGTGATAGAAGTCTTCTCAGTAGGTCGAGAGCGAGAGACTGACGACGAAAATTCTCGCACTGACCTGTTATTAACAAATTTCCAGAATATTGCTGGATCCTGAACTCTTTAGGATTCTATCTGTAATAGAAGATGACCTTTTACGTTACAATGATTAATTAATGATCAAAATATTCTGTTCTACTTTGCAGTAATAGTTATTGTATTATCGACCGAAGATATTAGTTTCCTCATAAAAATAAATCTATAATATTAACGATAATAATACCAATCCACGTAAATAGCTCTCCTTTAGTGACCGCCTCCATATTATTACAAACCCAAGAAGCCATAATAAAATATTTCATTGCACAAAATTACTCGACTCACGGCCGACTCCGTAACGATAACGAAGTCAATAAAATCCTTCCTCTTGCAAGTTAGTGCATGTATACCACAATAATTATGACATATATGTTCACGTGCTATAATTTATGATATCACGTTACCTTCGCGGAATGTCAGTCATATAAAACTATCTCTTTTAACTCGATTGGTGCACAAATAAATTACTAACGTTCTTTTCTGTTCTCCCTCAACAGAAGCCGAGGAAATCTGAAGAGAGTGTACTTAATCAATATATGTCACACAGACTGGAAAAAAAAACAAAAAATTGCCGGCGTAGAATGTTCAACATTTGCACGTTGCCTTTATTATTATTTTTTTAAATGTTAGATGACGTTACGTGTCTTTTTCGGAATTATCTTTCTAGCATATTGACATTGGTAGATAGGAATTTACATAGTTTTGCAAGGTCAACTGGTTCGTAAAAATAAAACGCGAAGCTGTCGGATATTATGTAAAATACACACGAGTTTCGGTATGATAATGAGTTAATAAAAGTTCTGACCGCAATTATTTGTTTTTTCTTTATGATAAAAACTGATCCATTGAGTTGCAAGAGAAGATATGGAAGAAATCGTAACAAATTGTTTTTATTATGTAATAAAAAATGGAAGAATTGACATTTTCATTTAATATTAGATGTCGTTAGCATTAAAAACGCCATTATTAAATTCAATCATTAAAATAATGAGAACGAAAAAACCCTTAAAGGGAGCTTAGTAATATTAATGTTCAGCATTTTTTTACAAAAGTAAAGAAATGGAATCGCGTCCTTGGTACTGTGCTGCCCGACCCGTCTTCACTTCCATCTTCAGGATTTAATTGCTTCTACTACTACCGTTTTTGTACTGAAACTTGTGTGTCTGTTGAAGTTGGCTTCACATAGGGATGTTATTCGTCCCGAGTTAATACGGCGTAGTGATTATGGTGGTGTTGCATGGGAGATTGCCAGATATTGTGCAAGAGTAACCGTCATTTAGGTTGTTAGGGTGTTTAAAGATTCCTATTGATTCACGGATTTTTCGGTTATAGTAATAACTAGTTCGGTACAAAATTAGGGTAGCATCGAAGTGGACATGGTGCCTGGTTTCAAGCTTGTGTTCAGCAAGCAATACTCATGCTGTGAAATACGAGAGACCGTTTTGTTTCGCCAATATAGTGTATGCATTACCACTCGAGCACGAAATTCTGTAAGCACCATATGCATCTTGAGTATCATGGCCTTTTACTGAAAAGTGGTTTGAATGCTTCGAATGAGGTTTGAAGATAGTTTTAATATTGTTTTTAAAGCGTATTCTACTGATGCAATCAGTGATGCTTTGTATGTAGAGTAAATGGACTTTATAAATAGGGGATGAAATATGCTGAGTATTAGGTTGTGGAGGCCTAGGCTTGAGGTGACAGACCATAGTCTGTTGAATATTATGTTTCACAAAATTGTTGTTTATTAGGGTTTTGGTGACATAACTTAATTCCTCGAGTAGAGAATACTGGTCAGATATGGTGAAAGCTGTTTGATAAAGAATTTAATTTTTGTAATTTGTTCCTAAAGGAATGGCGGACAGTAAAGAAAGTCAGTTAAAATTTCAAGAATTTAAAATTTTTACAAATTTGCAGACTATTCATGAAAATTACAAAGAAAAAATTGAGATAACTGAAAAATTACATAATGTCTATGGCCATTAGTGAAGTCACTGCAAGTACTGGACGATGTACACTCACATTGGAAGACTTGAAGTGACATTAAAAACCATCACATTATAGAAAAGTTCAATAGTAGCTTAAATAAGGATTCAAACTTCAGATCAGAAAAATGCGTAGTGTAATCCCAACGACCTTACAGATCTAGTTATAGGTTTAGAAGTAAGTAATCCTAACCCCTCTAATGCCTCAGAAATATTTTAACAAGAAGACTTAATAGCGACCTTTTTTAGGAAAAAAACCGAAAGACTTTCTGACACACCTAATAAATGTACTAGGGTGAATCAAATATATGCTGGAAATTTTATTTTCCTATTTATTAAAATATTCCAAAAATCAAAATTAATCTCCTAACTTAAAACTAAGTTTTTGCTAACGGATAGGATTTATGCTGTTATCATGAAAATTGCACACGAACACTTCGAAGGCAAGATCGTACTTGAATATTTGCCCCCAAGCATTTCTTTTATTGGTTTAAACAAATGATAATAACATGGTTATAAATCTAGACCGCAGGGAGGATGTTTCAGTTACGGTTTCTGATTTTCAGTAAGAAGGCTAGACACCCACATCGTATTACTTTTAGTATATTTTGCTTAATCACGTTAGTTTTCAAGAGACGCGAATGATCCTAAATTTCGATACCTTCCCGTCCTCCTAAAAACTTTTTTGTCGAATGTTGTCTCCAAACTGAATTTAAAATCTTCATAGAATATCAGACGGTTTTACATCCTCTGCCGTGAGAAATTTAATTGCAATACGTTGCCCAAAAGATGATAGCACCTGACTGAAGACGCGGCAATCTTTGGCTAACTCTGAGGTTGTGGTTTTCACATATAATTTCCTACCTATGACATTTAAAACCTGCGCTCCGATCTATTCAATACAAAGCGCGTAAAATGAGAATTCCGTTTTTTTATTTGATTGACCCTCGTATATATGTATTGGTAATGCATTAAGCCAATTTTACATCTTCGGTCAAACGTAAGAACTGTTTTCATTAAGTACTGATGAAAAAATAGAGCCAATAATCACTTAATTTTCGTTATCAAATAATAGACTGAATCGCTTTATCAAAAACGGAAGTGTTTATGCTTAAACAATGCACTTTATTCATCAGTAACCCCGAACACCAGTAAAATTATCTAACAAAAACATTTAAGTACGTACAAAACACATCGACCGTGATGTTGTACTGTGATGCAATCACCATCACCGAAGACGAACTCTTACGTTCGATTGCAAGAGCGGTAATTTCGCCGCGGTCCACTGATACCGAACGCCTGGCGAGAATGCAACAGCTTCAACGTTCGAAAAAGGGAAATCTTTCAGAACAGAACGGCCGCGACCGACGCGCTTATACTGTGAGCTAAGGCTAAATTCGTGATCCCGGTAATGAATTAATGTTATAGTTATTATGAATGCAAGATGTAATCTGTTCTAGCAAAAATATTTCAGGAAATTGCACGTAATGATAGAAATGAGTCACTCTGTACTGTGCTTTAATACATGCACACGCGTACACATAGACAGTACGCACATACATAGAAACAGTAACTGAAACCGACACCGATGTTATTGCAGTTTCTCGGTGGCTGTTGGTAATATAACCGGAGATTAAGTGGAATCAGATACCCAACAATCTATCTTGCGTTGTGCAGTACTAGACCATGAATTTATATCCTGCATACATCGCTTATATGACGTGCATATAGACGTAAATATATTTAAATACATTGCAAGATTGATTTCAAAATATGCAAAGAAACGAGCTTTTATCCGTATGGAACCTCTCAATAACGGACACTTAAAAATGCTTTTTTTAAAGAGGTATTCGTTATTTAGAGACTCTCCAAAGAAATGTTTCTATATTCGAACAAAAAAAAAGCTCGTGGCCAAATAGAGGGTTTCTTAAAAGACTAAAATATAAGTTTACTATACCCAATGACATGACTAAAGGAAAATCTGATATCATCACTTATAAAATCAAAAGAAAATTATCAAGGAAGTATTATATGAACCTAAAATATAAGAGAATTGCCAAATTGGTCGGGTACCATAGTCATCCGATTCGGAGTAAATCAATAAATAACAGGATATATTGTAATGTACAAACCTGTACAAACATCGCATAGCTCCTCTTTCTGCATGTGAAGGACATTAAAACGCAACAGGTGTAATTATATAACGTTTATTGATAAAAAAAATACGACTAAAAGTATACTTTATGTATTGGTCTTACATAGAATGTTGATAATTACTCCTTAGTAAAAAAGAAACAACAAAACTAAAAAAACAAGGGAAAATTCTAATTTTACCCGCTTTTTACATGGTTACAAAAAATTCGAATTCACTGTCTCTGTGGTCTAATGATAATGGTCAGAAAACTTTACATTCGATGGATACCACACAATTTAATGGAAGCTCGAAAAGAGCGCGTATAGATTGGTGCAAGAAAAATGTTCAACCGAAGTCGAACATAATCAGGGTACGATATCGTTACAGGTGACGAAAGTTGAATTTATTGTTACCAGACAAAAATCAAGCGCCAATGGGCTCGATGCGTCTTCAAAGACGAGGAAAAGCCATAAAAGTGAAACGCAGATGAAGCTCTGGCAAGCAAACAGTGGCTTCTTTTTTCGGACGCATCGGTAATTTTGCTAGAGGATCGTCGCACAGTCAATTTTGAATGGTATACAAGCACTTGCTTGTTTGTTCAAAAACTGAACGAGGAGCGACCAAGAGGACGAATTATTCTACATCAAGATAATGCACCATCACACAACGCATCTCAGACATCAGAGTTTTTAGACGCTTCACGAACGGAATTGATGACTCATCCGCCATATAGTTCCGGTACCTTGTGACTTCGCTTAATTCCCATACATAAAGGACAAAATGCGTGGATTAAAATTTAATGCCCCGGAAGCGACTGTGGAAGGCTGCGAAAACATCGTATCTGATGTGACTGAAGAACAATAAGCCCAATATTTTGAAAACTGGTTCCACCGAATGCAAAAGTGCATAGATCATAAAGGCGAATATTTTGAAAAACAGTACAAAAAATTGGTTAAAATAATTGATTTTTTCTGTGTCATTCGCAAAATGTATGAATGTTGTGAAAAATAAAAATGCAGTCATCGCATTTTTATTTTTTTTACTTTTATTTATGCTAATTGTCATCTTTACACCAGTGGTAGACAGTATTTAAATTTTTTTTCAGAGCTTCGCATTAAGAGGTTGATAATATTTTCCCGTAAATTTTTAAGTCGTCAGCATAGACTAGGCACGACAGTCGAACAACGACAGATGACCGTCAATGTATATATTAAACACAAGCTGACCAAAATTTGACCCCTGGGAAAGGCGCGATGAGGTAGCGATACTGGAGGAATAAAAGCAAATATAACTAACATAGCAAGGGCGATTATAAGGATACGATTCATTATGTATATTTTTTTAAATTTTTTACCGAAAAACATCGGCTTAAATATGTATTATGTGATTATGTTCCCTGATATCTAACAATTACGCAACGGAAAAACTATCGAGAATACTGTAATATACCATGATAAATTACAGCATTTCATTATAGTAAATTGCTATGTTTTTAACTGTACGCTAGATTCTATTTCAAAAAAGCGCTCGCGTCTAATTCAAGATGTGAGACCTTTTTATGTATCTGTCCTTTTGGAATTCCTTCCTTTTCCTTTAAGGATCATAAATTGCCAATAGTAATTGATAAAACTATTTTAATTTTATGTATGTACATAGATACGCGATCTCGCTTTGCAGTGCACGTGTATATGTATCTGGAAACTCTCGATGGATATACACATAAGTATATCGAGCGATCGATACAGATGGGACCGGGGTTCCATCGATAATGCTCAATATTTCATGATGATTTACCGTGCCTATCTGAAAAATAAATGCTTCAATAATAAAACAATCAATAACGTAAAGCAGAAAACGTCACCGGTAAACGTTATTGACAACATAAATTTCTTGCAATTATCTGTTTCGCCTCCGGCCGTTTCCTGAATTAGTTGCCGCCGCTGCGCGCTATTTTACTCCGTCTCCGTCCACATAAAGCTTTGATTATAATTCACCTCTCCTTTTTTCTTAATTACTAGAATATTTATGTAAATTGCTCTATTACAAAATGCATTTGTACGCTATTAACAAGATTTTATAACGTGGTGACTTTCTAGCTAAGAAACGAATTCATGGTATTGCATTAAGGATTGATTATTACAATTATTCGTGTTCTTTAAATATGCACTACGTAAGTAATTTTTACCGCGCTTGAAGTTCTACCTTTCAGAGACTTTTGTAGTTGTCACAAATACGACGTTTTTGACTTTTATTCAGAATTCGCAATATTAGGAGTAGTTCATAATCATAATAAGAACAATCAACTGAGTATCTGTTAACTGAGGCTACGACGGCCGTTTTGTCTTCATTAAGACTCTTCAGGAAGTCTCAGCTCTCGCTCAGAAGGTATCGTCGCCACGGTCATATAAGGTGACATATATAATAAGTAAATAATTGAGAAAATTGGACCCCATCTCTGTTTGAAATGTTAAAGCACTTTTGTCTGACATTGCAGTTTGCCCTTTCCTAACTGCATATTGTCTATAACAAATAAATAAATCGGCTTATTCGAGGAGCCAATCAAAACCGAACCAGTAAGTAGCTATTGACTAAGAACATTACTACTTAGTCATGTTCCCGGTCAACAGATACTTGTTTGTACTTGACTCACTTCCCGAATAAGCCGATTTAACGCACAAGCCAGGTTGCAGTTATTATAGACAGTATCCTGCCCTAACTGCAATGTCAGACAAAAGTGCTGTAACATTTCAAACAGACATGGAGATCTAATCTTCTCAATAAAAGTAATAATAATAATAACTAACAGAAAGTAACTTCAATTTGTAGAACAAATAAAGTAATTAGTAACGTATAGCATATTTCAGTACACAAGTAAAAAGGAAATAATAACAATAATCTTTACATTTCAGCAGGCTGAAGCCCAATAGCCGAATAAGTACATTATGTTGTAATAGTCTTATTCAATATTTTGCAAAATAAAAGTACACACACACACACATAAAAAAAAGTTTTGCCTACATTAGTATAAATAATGCATGTCACTTCGGAATGCATTCATTCGACTACTACATCCTTCGTTTGACTAGTTCTTTAGTTGCTCCGTGAGATGTCAATACAGTGCTGTTCACTGTCTTTCCATTTCACCGTCTTTTCATATACCATTTCGATCGGTATTACGGTCGGCATTTGCAATTGTCGACAAAGTCAAATAGGCTGATGAGTATTGATATTATACGAAACGCGTCTCTATCATTACGTCATCGACAAACAGCTATTTGATTCACTCGGCAAATGTTTCTGGTCATTCTTTAGCAATGCGCCGAGTATGTTTATCAAACATTTAAAAGATATGAAGGTAAAGGATTATTTAAAGAATTAATACTTTCGAACCAAATATGAAAATATTTTGAATGAACGCAACACTTATTACATTTGTGTTATTTAAATACGAAAATAATAATTGAATATTAAGACAATTGTACGTTCATTTCTCAGATAGAAGTACTTATATTGGTTTAGCTGATGTTCAACAACACATCTGTTGACCAAGGAAACAGCAACGTTTGCACGTAAACATGGCTTTATTACCAAATAAAGCATAGTTAATTAAAACTATTGCCGAAAGAAGCTACACAGACTTGGCGGCAAAGTCCAGCTTTACCGGCAAGTCTGACAAGGATCCGACGTTATTAAAATGCATATTAATAATAGACAAACGCTTCCATTCGTCTATTATACATCGTGATAACGTAGTTATACTTTTGGTATGACGAATATGCACTTTGCTCTTTTGCTCATTTGAACGAGAGAGGGATGTAAGGTTTTTTCATTCTTTGCTGTATCGCAAAACCATGCAAGAACACACAGAGAGTATATCGTTACTAATACCATAATTTACCTAATATCAGTTGATAATTCGGAACGTGTCGTAAGCTATTAACATTAGAATTTACTTTCATGCAATCTTCTGTACATACTCAATAAGAAGCCCCTGAAAAACATATCACTCTGTCGAAACAAATGATGCATACTTCAGCTTGATTCGAACCAACGTATAGTATAAGGTCTTTATAGTATAGTATAGTTTGCATAATACTAAAATTTCATGGCCATCTTATGACAAATTCATGTGACCTTGATGCAGAAGCACATGAAGAAAGTATATGATTAGTTCGTGGTCAAAATACTGACAAACCAAATATTTTCGACATTCCAAGATTTGCTGAGATTCCACGAAATAGTCGAACGCTGTCACACTGATACAACGGGTGTAAGAAAGATCTGTACATTATATGGATTTTATTTAATAGACACCATTCATTAATTTGAGTAAGGTTTGAATGTAGTGCAAGACACTCAACATATGTTTTAAAATTATAAATTTTTACATCATTCACATATCGTAGACACTTACACCCTCACTCTCTAGCAAGACATTCTTATAAATTTTGAGAAGCAAAGGTCCGAGATTATACCCTTACGGCACGCCGTATGTAGGAAAAATAAAATCAGGAGCAAATCCGTTGTAAAAAAACTTTTTCTGCCAGTCATATATAATTTTATTAGTCTCAACAATGAAAGAGAAAACCCAATAGCTTCGAGTTTGGCATGGAGTATAGTATTGGTCAATTGTGTCAAAAGCCTTAGTGAAATCCATGAATTCGGTTAATTGATAGATAAGGTTTTATTGGAGAATAGATTCTTTTATAGAGAATGTGCTCAAATATTTTGGTAAAATAAGGCAATATATTTGGTTCATTGGTCTATAATTACAGATATTGGCACGATCATCCTTTTTGTAAATTGGAATGATTTTACTAATTTTTAAAACATTAGGAGAGACAGAAGTAGATAAAATTATATTGAGTAAAATGATAAGGGGTTGGAAAACGCGAAAGAACAGCTATATTATAAAACTCGGATATTATCATCACCAGCAGCCATATCATTATTTGGTTAATTGCATCTAAAAAAATTTTCTCTGATAATAGACTAATAGGAAAAGAAATACAATAGCTAAAAAATCTAGTTAAGATATAGGGAAAACAAAAAAAATATCCCTAAATAACTAAAATAAACTAGTTGCTAACGATTTCCGGTTTACTCAGACGTGCTTGCATCGCAAAATATTTTCATTGAATAGAACATTAGCGCTTATGCTTCCCTTAAAATTATCAGGAAGAAAATGAAGCAGTACTACCACTAGGTTTAACGAACGGTTTCAATCAACCATCATGTATTGCGCGTATTTCTAACATTTACGTCATTATAGTTGTTCTATACTATGGCAAAATAAAGCTTATTTTTTAAGACACTAAACTATTAATTCGTAAGGTAAATTTTAAATGGAGACTGTGGTTGATTAAATAAATCGATTAAGGTTAATATAACCCCTTCTCACAATAATTTTCGCGGGTTTTGCCGTGGTTCTAGGTGCGATACTATGATTAATTATCTGCTGATGATGACAACTTAGTTATAGATATACATATATACGAGGGTAGTTTGACAAGTAGTAAGAATGGAAAAGAAAAACGAATTTTTTTAAATACAAAATAATTTTTATTTTTCAATATATTCTCCTGAAAGAGCAATACATTTATTCCAACGGTGCTGCAATGCCCTTATGCCATCTCTAAAATGCGATTCTGGAAGGCTTGCAAAATACTCATTTGCGATGATGATAAGCTCGTCGTTAGACGAAAATTTCTTTCCACCTAGTGCCGTTTTCAATTTTGAAAAAAGGTGGAAGTCGGAAGGGACTAGATCCGGCGAATAAAGCGCATGCGGTACTAATTGGAAATGCAACTCGTGGATTTTGGACATCGCAACTGTGCTGGTATGCAAGGGAGCGTTGTCTTGGTGAAACAGAATCTTTTTCTTTGCCATTCCTGGCCGTTTAGCACGAATCTCGACATTTAATTTTTGTAGAAGTTCTGCATAATATTGTGGCACCTTTCTGAAGGTAATCAATGAGCAAAATGCCCTTTGAATCCCAAAAAATTGATGCCATTACCTTGTTTACCGATAAAGTGTGTTCCGCTTTCTTTGGAGGTGCAGAACCACGTTCTAACCATTGTTTCGACTGTTGTTTAGTTTCGGGTGTACTATAGTGTACGGATTCCGCTTATAAAGGTCCAAACACTCATTGGAAATGCGCAAACGAGTGAACTTTTAATCAGTCGAAAGCAATCGCGGCACTCATCTTGCCGAAAGCTTGGAAAGGCCCAATTCTTTCGTTAAAATGTGGTGTACGCATTCTGTTGAAATGTTTACCATATCCACTATCTCTCTCACTTTGAGTCGTCGATCTTGCGTAATAATATTATGGATTTTTATAATCATTTCCTTAGAAGTCACGATTTTGGGTGCTCCAGAGCGCGCTTTATCAACACAGCTTTTTCTACCACGTTTAAATTCATTTACCCATCTACTTATTGTGGCGGATGATGGAACAAATTCACCTAATGTTTCCCGTGTCATTTTTTATTTCGGTATCTTTCATACCCTTAATTACGAAGTATTTAATCACCACTTTTTCCATTTTAACAAAACAACGTGTTGCTTCTTTTTCAATCAGCTGTCAAAAATAAACTAATGAACCGATTTATTTAAATATCGGAATGTAAATATATAAATAGGCAACCTAAATTACAGTGTATTTGTTTTACCAATTAGAGCGCCACCTATGTGTCATTCTCACTACTTGTCAAACTATCCTCGTAGAATACGAAAATTATATCAACCTTAATTGACTAATATTAATTCGTACATGTGTACATGCTTCTTACTTCTTTACAGAAACCTAAGGCATTTTCAATATCTGCATAAATCCTGAGCTGTTCATAATACACAGTCATATGTTACAGTTATCCTATTAAGACTTGATTGATTAATGCGGTGAAATTTACAAATACTTTTCCATTTAATGATCGGTTTGTATTAAACATACGACTTCCCATATACATTTCCCGTAAATGGATTCAATCATTTTTCATTTTCCTTACATATACATATCTGAAAATGATACCATCTATAAATATAATCTGAAAAATATGCACATCGCTACTATCTTAATTGGTAATTTAATCATACCGCGGGATAGATACATAGGTTAAGCTAAGCGCTCAACATTTTCTAATAAATTTATTAATTTCATCTAATAAGGCACTAATCCACGAACGAGATGATGGGATCAACGACGTTCATGTTAGCGAATTGAAGGAATTGTTTTTGTGCCCGCAGATATGCCGTTCAATTGAAACGAGTGAAAAATCCGCACACCGGGTTGTATATACAGTATACGTTGGCGGAAAGAGCAAGGTCGATGACTTTCTGTCGTTCTGGTGTCTATCTATGAGTGTGTATGTGCATGTGTACTCATTGGCTCTGTGAAAACGTACATTTTCCTTGATTCATGCACTTTCAGGCGATCTCGAGCCAGCGGGTAAACACTTGGAGTGTAGGTATTAAATAGAAGAAGGAAATATACATTCTATGTAGTTTGTTATTGGAAGAAAGCGATTCGTGTTAAAATACTGCATTTATTTCCAACAATTTACAGTCTAAAACTGGTAGGGGACCACGGGTAATAATTTTTTGTCTATGCTAATGCATATCTGAATTTTTACAGAATTTCTAAAACGATTTTATTTTATTTGGTGAGCATCAATGGACTCTGAAAACCTTTTATAAAAATCTTCGCAATAATAATTGAATCCAACAAAAAACAAATTTATTGTATTTTGGCATTTTTAGAAATGAAGTAAAAAATAATTTCGCTTTTAACTGCTAACTTTGAAATGCAATAATCCAAATTAATCGGTTATTATTTTATTAATCGTCCCGTTATAAATAACGCATTTTCACCAACACATTCATTAGTTCTGATTCCATAAATGTTGGTTTTAATAGTTTCGTCTCTCGTTATTTCTATCCAATTTCCGGTGTACCCTATGGGATTAATTTGGGGCCTCTACTTTTTAATATTTCATTAACCACCTGCTTCGTTCCTTGGACTGAAAATTTTTAAGCTTATGCGGACAACTTGAAAGTAAATACGAAGATATCAAATACTATGGATTATTATTTGAAATTAATCCATAAATAGTCTAAGGAAATACTTAAATATTAATGAATATTCCAGAATTCCATTTCGTTATAGCGTTGACAAGGTTAAGATCCCTCGGTGATCTGAAGCAAAGGTCTTGAGAATTATCATATTCATTCTGTTTGCAATGCTGCCTCCAATTTTTTGGGCTTCTTGATACAAACTTCCTTCTACTTTAAAGTGTCTTCTATGCTTTTGTTACGAGCAAGTTGGTGCATGTCGAGGTAATATGCTATCCATTTTACGTTTACCAACGCTATGGATAGGATTCACAAGCGCTTTCTTAAATATTTTAGCTTTTAGTGTGATGGCTTTTAATCTGCAGTAAGTAAGGCATTTGTTCTGGGAAACGGCAAATAAATTGGAACTTGAAATCTTATTCCTATTTTTGGTGTTAATGGTAGTATTTGTCGCAGAATCCAAAGGCAATAGATGTTGTAATGAAGAAGCTTATGTAAGAAAGTAAAGCTGCTTCTTAATCTTCTGAATCGAGGAGATCGAATTCCAAAGCGTAAAAGAAGAAGCGAGTGGCTAGCATTTCTTTGAGGATAAATATGGTTGATCATAAACCATATAAACTTCACAAATTTCCTCTGAATTATTTCCAACTGACGCCTATGATGGTGGAATGGAATCCATATTAGCGAGCGATACTCGAGAGACCTTACCAGAGGGAAGTACAATGTTTTTAACGTTTGTATAAATTCTAGGGTGCTTCTAGCTCGAACTTGTGTCGTATAAAGGCTTACGAAAGGTTAAACGCGTATCAAATAATACGCTCAAATCTTTAATCAAATTTAGCCTGATCAAATTGATACCGTTGAAGTTATAATTGTAGTGAAGGGAATCAGTTCTTCTTGTAAATGTCATTAATTTACATTTGTCAATATCTAATAAGATTATGATTCAACTGCACCAATTTTAAATACTTGCTAAACCCCTCTACAACACAGTACAATCATTCTCAGTTGATACTTCATAAAATATTTTAAGATCATCAGCGAAAAGTAGTTTATTTGAATTGGCGATGTCGTTGCTGAAAATCTTAAATAATAAGTGTCCAAAATTGGATCCCCGCGGCACACCGAATAATGCAAAGGAATGTTCGGAGGAATAACTATTGAAAATACGTACTGTGGTCTAAATGTAAGATATGAAGCAAAGTTTCACGAAAGGCTGACTGAAACCAAAAGGTTTGTCTTTGAATAAAAGTATAAAATGATTTAAATGGTTGAAAACCTTTGAGAAATCAGTGTACATGACATCGAGCTGACCTGTAGCATCCAAACGTTCATAAATGTGTCAAGTCAAGCATACCAAATTCGATTTTAAAAATCGCTTACTGATAAACTCGCGTTGAAATGGAGTTATGTAATTATTTCGTATTGAAGATATTTGCGAAAAAATGCACTGTTCAATTTAGCAAAATTTGGTAGAATCGCTATCGGGTGATAGTTATTCACTTGTGATGTAATTTTTTTTACCCTCTGCTTGGCATATGGATCCAGCCATACCTTTTTAGATTTCAATTGTAATTTAAATGTACTTCTAGTTGAGCTCGCGATATTTCTTGATTTTTCCTAAAATATGATTAACTATCATCTCTGAAAATTGAGAGGACACTTCTCATATGAGTTGATAATTACAAGGATATTTTGGTATCGTACCTCATGTGGTTTGCCCAGACCCTTATGTATTTTATATGCAAAGGTATGAAATATAATTCAATTTGAATATTTCATCTCGCTTTTTTACTTTCTCTTGGTAATTTTTCATTGAAACTGCTTTTCATATTTTCTAAGCATTGTGCGCATCCATAAGCATAAGTATCTTCAGACATATACTCGTACTTATATGTAACTTTGAAGGCATTTCATGTGAAATTCTGTGATTGTTTTATTCAAAAAGAAGTAGAATTTGTTTATAATACGCGATTACGCAGACAAAGTATAGATGTCGATTTTGATACACAATTGGCAGAAACTTTAGCCAATGATATAGAACATGAAGGAGCTGAAGATGAAATCGATTAATTCATAGACGATGTCGACAATCGTGATATTGAAGTGGAAATGATAATTGAAGCAAACGGCATTTGTGATGGTGACGAAGAGGAAGAGGAAGAAATGTACGCTGAAAATCAACAACGAAGAGAAAGAAAAAAGATAGGGATCCCTCTCATCCTGTTCGTCCCTTTCGTCTTATTTTGGATTTCATAAAACTTTATTTCAATTTGCAGTTGCGTGCAGAATAAGACTTTAAAGTTACTTTTCACCGTATACTATACAAAATATTCTGAAGGCGAAGCAATGGAACAAGAAGCAATTTTGTTTTACATTGCGAATAAAAGCGGCTTTGAGTGCATGGATCAAATGGTTACTCATTTCATATAGAAACGCTCAATAAAGCAATGAATTTGTTTTTTTCTGTAATATGTTAGATGTGATGCATTGACGGCATTTTGCATTTGCAAAGAAGTCGATGGATTCGACAAATCTCATGCAAGACGGAATTTCTTCTCCACGTTATTCAAATTATTAGTTCTCCCAAACATTGACAATAGAATGAACAACTTTTACATTGTCAAGCAATATACTACTCGTTCATTTCTTGCGTTTTCATGAAACCATAATGCACTTTATCTAATGTCATTAGTTTTCGTTTCGTTGTTTCATTTCAGATTACAGTACAAGCATTTGAACAGGAAAGCGGTTCTAATACACTCGACTAGATGAGAAGTTGTTAACTCTCTTGACAGAGAAGTGATAAGACACGCCGTTAAACTCGTTTCTTTTGTGGAAAATGTACAGATTCAGTATACTAACACTCCAAAGTAGATTACATTTGTTTTAGTTACGTGAATGATTATCAATAATAGAATGTGTATCATATTTCATCATAAAGTCTCCATTACCTTCAAAAATTTTTTTAAAAATATTTTTACATGAACAATAGTTTAACATATGCGAAAGCCATAGAGAACCAGAAAAAAAGAAAATATATACCTGCATTGTATATATTAGGTGTGCAACTAAGTTCTCGCTGTTTTTCAAGAGATGGCTCCAGTAGTAAGTGCTGGTCGATTGTGACATAACCAAAACGTCATGAACCAAGCTTAGACATATGGTAAACTGCTTTGACACATTAGTGATTTTGTTTTTCGTCATATACTTTTGGTTGTGTGAAAATGTCTGATTTTGTGCCAAATAATCGTCATTTGCGGGAAGGGTTGCTTTTCTTCTTTCATTCGAAGAAAACGGCGTCTGAAGCGCATCAAAAACTCCAAAAAGTTTACGGAGAAGCTACTCTAAGTGAAACAACGTGCCGTGACTGGTTCCGTCGCTTCAAAGATGGTGATTTCGATGTTGATGACCGTTCGCGTGAAGGAAGACCAAAAACCTTCGTGGTCGCTGAATTGGAGGCATTGCTCGATGAGGATCCGTGTCAAATGCAAAAAGAGCTTGCTTCAGCATTAGGAGTTACCCGCCAAGCCATTTCCAAGCATGCGTTGGGAATGATTCAAAAACAAGGAACTTGGATTCCTTATGATTTGAAGCCAAGAGACGTTGAGCGTCGTTTTTTCACCTGTGAGCAACTGCTCCAGCGGCAAAAAAAGAAGGGTTTTCTTCATCGCATCGTTACGGGTGATGAAAAATGGATTCATTACAACAACCCAAAGAGAACAAAATCATGGGGACTGCCCTGTCATGTGTTATTTATTATGAGCTGTTGAAACTGAACGAAACCATCACTGGAGAACGGTATCGAACTCAATTGATGCGATCGAGCCTAACACTGCGCGAAAAGCGGCCACAATACGAGCAAAGGCACGAAAAAGTAATTCTACAGCATAACAACGCCCGGCCTCACGTTACCAAACCCGTTAAAACCTACCCCACCCGCCATATTCTCCAGATATTGCGCCGTCCGATTATTACTTGTTCCGTTTGATGGCACATGGTCTGGCTAATCAGCAGTTCCACTCATATGAAGACATCTCAGAACGGCTTGATTCGTGGATAGCCTCAAAAGACGAACACTTCTACCGTGACGGTATTCGAACTCCAGAAAGATGGGAAAAAGTTGTCGCTAGCGATGGGCAATATTTTGAATGATTCATTTGTAAACATTTTTTCACAATAAAGTTGCATTTTCATTAAGAAAATAGCGAGAACTTAGTTGCGCACCTAATAAGTATAATACATCTCTAAAAATGCAATATTTTTATACAAATACATGAAAATATAAAGGGGTTTGGCCAGATCTCATGAGTCACCAATGTGAAAATCCGAATATGTGCCAAGCAGAGCATTAAAAGGCAAACAATTCTATTCTATTTTGCAAAGAGCACTAAAAGTAACAATTAAAAGAAGAATTCATAATAGATATGGTTTATCAGAAACTACTTTTGCATTTCGAATTAGAAAACTTGCAACTAAATCCTCTCTAGCTGTTAATTTATTGTCCAATATGGTCAGGAATTTAAGTTATTCTTCAATGATAAAGAATATAAAATACTTTAGTAGTCACGTTAGCATAATAGTAATAATAATAATAATATTATAATATTTAATACGTTCCATAATATCAAATAAAACATAGATTACAAGCTAAAATAGATAAAATAAGTATATAAACATATATGTATATGCGTGCAGTTGACATATGCTATACGCCAATGTCTACAATTGTTCTAAGAAAATCTTCCACGCTTTAGAACTCTTGCTCTATTGGCCAAAACTTAAAAATAGTTTTAAACCGAGCCAACCGCAAGCTCTTGATTCGAAGCGGTATGTGGTTGCATATTTTTACGCAATGGTGAACAACATTTTTTTGTATTTTTGTAAAATTCGTTTGTGAGGGCACAAGATGCATATTACGAAGGTTTCGCGTAGCATGTGCGTGATTCGTTTCGTATTTTTTAAAAAATTCGTTATAGTTTGTTTTCATATGTAGCCCGCACTGAAGTATATAAATTGAGGGCAGATCGAAACACACCCACACAACTCTCTGTTAGTTTCATGCCATAAATAAATACATGGCTTTTGGAGGATAAATATCTTCCGCCAGTCGATGGAATTGCCCTAGACCAACATACCATACTGGAGCCTTAAATGTACATAGGCGAAGTAAGAAAGCAGTCCCCCCTCCACACCAACGTTACGAGAAATAACACGCAAGCAGTAGCAGAACCGAGACAGCCCCCCAGATAGTTCATTGATGTAAGGTTTCCAGGACAGCTCAGAGTCAACTCTAAGGCCAAGAAATGGCTCGTCACACTTAGAGACAAGCATTTCATCACCCACAACCACATCTGTCGGTAAACTGTTACCAAAAGTCAGCAAATAGGTCTTGGATAGATTTAATTGTAGGTTATTTGCCGCAAACCACTTCCCTAACACTTGTATATTTTCTGTTATGGCCATACTCAAGCCTTCATTCCCAGAGTCTATGACTGTGGATGTGTCATCTGCGAAGAGAACCGTTAAGGATTCCGTAGCCTACCATATAAATGGTAGTCACCATTTACACCATATAAAATAAGTAATGAAGGTCTTCGGTTAATGGTAATAAATTAGATAATTTTATATTAATTAAAAAACTCTATTATCTATTTGTTAATTGCATAATAAAAATTACTAATTATGTATTAAAAAGAAAGAAAACTTAAAATCATTAATTTTAACGAAAAGGAGTTTGTTTTAGAAGTCAATAACAAGACTTGTGTAGTGCATTTAAAGTTAGTAAAAATGAAACTTAATTATTACAATTACAAACAAGAAAAAAGTTCACTTCCTATTATATCAAACACTGAGTAAAATAATTTCTCTTTAAAGAACGGAATGCATACACACATATACATACGTATGTAATTATTGGTTTCTGCGGCTTAACACGTGTTCATCGATGTTTCCTATATTAAACTCAAGCACGTCTAATAATTCAGTTTCACCTATACCATCAGTTTTGTGCATAATCCTATCTCCGCTCTTGCTGTGAAACTATTTACTTTTCCCGAGCACGTCCATCACCGGTTGATGTGAATTAATTACGGACATTACGAACCTCGTCTAAATCAATAAGTTCACCGCGTGCTCGGAAAAAACAATCCTCACGACTTTTTGACGGGAGCCATCTACCGATATCGTCTACGAACCGGACTGACTAGCAAGTATCATCTTGTTCTCTGGTTGGTTTCCGCAAAATGCATGTGTTTCGAATGTTAAACGTGGGAAAAATAGTGAAAGTGAAGCCGTAAAACATGTCCATTACGATACTGAGAGTGAGACATTGTATTCCTCTTCTTTTTTTTTTAATTCCATGTTATTCTATTGTCAATTTCAATCGCACTACTAATATAAGTAATTCCAGATATTGTTTAAGGTTTAAGAATGTTTGACTTGAACCAGAAATTTTATTTTGATTATATTACATGCATAAGCAAATCTCAGTAAGTGCACACAAATTGTTATCTCAACAGAACAGTCCCAAAAGGGAATCACAGTGGAATAACATGTTTATGATACGATAGTTTCACCCACTTTTCTACATAATTTCCATTTTTGTTCAAACATTTGTCATGCCGTTCAACAAGTGTTTCAATTCCGACGTCAAAAAAATCTGCCGCCTGTGAAGCAGCCCTATCCATGATTGGAGTTTTCACTTCTTCGTCGTGGTTGAACCGTTGACCACCAAAGAACTGCTTTAAGTTCCGAAACTGGTGAAAAACGCTGGGCGTAAGATCTGGACTCTAAGATAGATGATTGTTGTTCCCATCCAAAAGATCTGACTAGATCTTGAATTTGTGCAGAAACATATGACTGGCATTGTCATGTAGCAACATCACACCCGAAGACAGGTCACGCCGCTTGTTTTGAATAGCACGTCGGAGTTTTCTTAAGGTCACACAATACCCATTAGAACTGATTGCTGTGCCTCTAGCTATAAAATCCTATAACAAAATGCTGTCTCAAAAGATCGTCATGATCTTTCGTGCTGAAATTGTTTGTTTGGCTTTCACTTTGGTTGTTGACGATGTGCGTTGTCATTCATTGACTATGGCTTGGATTCAGGAGTCATGTGAGACACCCAAGTCTCATCTCCTGTAACGATGTTATCTAAAAATTCATCTCCTTCCTGACCGATGTGTACCATCTGTAATTCTAATCGAATTACAGATCATATCTCACAGTCGCCTGCCAAAGCAATTTTCTTAAACATTATAAACTTCTACAGGCAGACGATACGTCTGCAAACAGTGTCCAAACTGCGTCGTTCGCGCGTCTTTGTCACTCTCTTTAACAAATGGACCTTAATTAAAAAATAGCCTTCGTAATCTTAAATTTTAATTATTTTATGAACAAATTATGGATTATGTCTCCGCCACAAAAGAAATGCTTTCTGGAAGCCTTGTTTCGTTAATGTGTTAGCACTGTCTGTGATTTAGTTTCAACCTCCTCTATCATCTCAAATTTACGTCCCTTCATCTTGATTTTCATTTTGGAAAGAGGAAAATAGGTAGGAGCCAAGTCTGGCGAATACGCTGGATGAGGACTATGTTACTTTTCGCAAAAAAAACTGCTGTATGTTGAAAGCGGTATCTAATCTATTATTATAATAGTGACACAGTAAATAATTCATCTGACCTGCAGGTATTAACCTTTTGTAAACACTCATCAATTATGAAAAAAAGATCTATAAGTATTTGACTTTGCTTTTGACGGACTTTCTTTGTTCTTTTTATAGATAGGTATGACAATTAAAGTATTCCATTTTCATTCTACAGTTATTTTTTTACTTTTATTTCATTTAGTAAAATTCTTAACGCTTCTTTAGTCGACTTCTTTATATATTTGCTTATTTCATGTGTAATATCGTTTATTTTTGCTGTTTTTCCTATGTTTGTCCTTACTAAGGCTTCCTTTAATTCTTCAGTTGTGACTTCATTTATTTGGTAGTTATGTCCATCTACTGCCGTCTGTGCCTTTTCTTTATTTTCACCCGCAGTATTGCCTCCATCTGTCCATCTTTTGTATTTCTCGACCTCTAGTATAGTTTTTTCTTTAAGATATTTTTCTTACATACACTTTTCAAATCATGCTCTTCTCTCGATACTTGACAATTGGTTTTAATATGTTATGATAAATTCTCTGTTAGGTTCATTTGTGAGCACGTGACTTTTGATTTTCCCCTTTACCCTTATTCTACGGAAATTCGATGTATCTTCTTCTTATCTTAACGTACATTTTCACTACCTACTTGGTAGTGATCTCTAGTCACTTTAACATTTTTGATTTATCTAAAATTTTGTTTACATACCAGGAATTTATCGCTCCTCATTTCGGCTATGTTCTATACCCGGGGTTACCAAAGAATGCACCGTGGCCCCCTGGGGCGCCGCAAAGAGTCTTCAAGGGCGCCGCGGTAGCCTCGCCAAAACGAAAAAAAATTGAAAAATGTAAGATTTTAGACTTAAAATTATCCGGTCTCCAGTTTTGCTTCATATGAAGGGCGGCGCCGGAAATAATCTGAACGTTAAGGTTGCCATGGCTTTAAAAAGTTTGAGAACCTATGTTCTATTCTAATAAATTTATCTATCTCTTTATGTTTTAAATTTACGTTCGCGATTATCAAAACATTTTCTATGAACAGCTCTATAAGTCTCTCCCGGTTAATGTTTCTGCTTGTTTCTTCTTCTACCATTATTTTTCCTATTCTTTTATTTTTATTTCCCATCCTTCCATTTATTATTGCCATATTTATTGTTTTCGCCCGCTTCGTTTAATTTTTCTGGAATTTTCTAAAAGAATTTATCTTTTTCCTCTCTGTCGCCGTCTTCATTTATCCTGTAAACTATTATTATTGTGCTAACTTGTTCATTAATGACTATCAGTTTTACTCACAGTTCATTTACGTACTTTCATTTACGTTAATTTACGTACAATTACATATTCTTCCTCTCTATACATCTTTAAAGCTAGTAATAGCAATCGTAACGATGGTCGCCTAGACTGGTTATTTTAACACTTTTATTGCTCGTATTTAAGAAGGCGGTCACTAGAATCGCTGTAAAATTGTCTAGAAGAGTATAGATGAAGGCGGTCACTAGAATCGCTGTAAAATTGTCTAGAAGAGCATAGATGTTTTTGTTACACTGTTTTTTGTGTCTTCTTTACAGTTATTTATATTATTTATGCAATGTTTGTCCTATTATAATATCGCGGATTAAATTATGGTATTATTGTTGCTCTTTATGGGTATGTTAGTCAAATTATTATTAAAAAAAGATTCAATTAAATTTTTTATGCAATATTTTAAGGCAATGTATAAACTTATTTTGAACGGGATATTTTGTAAGAAAGCTACTTTATTATTCGTTTCTTTTTTTACTTGGCTTTCGAATATTGAATGATTACAAGAGAAAGAATTGGCCTCGGGGTCGGTCCGGTTTCGTACTTGGTAAAAGTAAGAGTGAAATATCTCGTTTTTCGAAACAGAAAAGGAACAGCACTTATGTTGCTAACGTACTTACATGCATACATTGTAATGTAATTAAATTACTGTCCGTGCAACTAAACTACAAATATGAGATTTAAATGAATGCTGCCCGAATTGGATCGCAACAGGGCATCGGCATATGGTGAACAGCTTATCAGAAGATTATGTAATGAATCGTGCTTAGATTTCGACACGTGCCAACCTTATACAGACGATTTACGAAAAGACTGACATTTGTATACATACACTTAAACAATAGCGCCATAAATATTTGCGAATAACTTTTATTAATAATCGCACATTTGCGTTTATAGTTAAAAGGGTCGATATATTATCATGTACATAAAGGTGTTTCAAATTGCGCGTTTTTTTTAGAATAAATAAAATATAGATGGCGCACTGAATTTGTCTGGGTATGTGGGCATTTAAAAAGTGTGATGTATGACATTTATAAAAATGGCTTCGTACACGGTACAACAACGTGTTCAAATTGTTGAATTATTTTATGAAAATCAGCGTTCTGTGAAAGGAGTTTTTAGAAAATTACGTGAATTTTATGGTTTACATAATCGTCTATCTGAAAGCACTATTGGTCGAATTATAAAAAAATTTCAAGGGACCGGTTCCGCGGAAGATCAAAAAAGTGAAAAATGCAGTCGTAGTGGTCGTTCACAAGAGAATATTGGTTTGGTTCGTGAAAGTGTTGCTAAAGATCCTGAAATGTCCATTAGACGACGTTCACAACAACTTGGACTTAGTGGATCAACAACATGGCGTATTTTACACAAGGATTTAGCTCTGAAGGCATATAAGGTTCAAATAACACAGGAACTGAAGCCATTAGATCATTTAAAACGTCGTTCATTTATTTCATCGATGAACAACCAGCTGATTTTCTCAAAAAATAATGTTTTCCGATGAGGCACACTTTGAACTTGGTGACTATGTTAATAAACAAAATTACCGTATCTGTGGTGAGGAAAATCCACGAGTTATTCATGAGAAACCTATGCATCCTAAACGAGTTACCGTTTGGTGGGCATTATGGTCAGGTGGTGTAATTGGACGTTACTTCTTTGAAAATGCTGCTGGTGAAGCTGTAACTGTCAATGGTGATCGATATCGTCGGATGATAATGGATATTGATCTAGAGGATATGTGGTTTCAACAGGATGGCGCTACAACTCACTTTGCACACGAATCAATTGATTTATTGAGAGAAAAATTTCCTGAACGTGTAATCTCAAGAAACGGTGTCAGGCTTATAAAAACAATCCACAATCAATTCCTGCTATGAAAGATGAAATTATTCGTGTCATTGGTGAGATAAAGCCTCAATTATGTCAAAATGTCATTGAAAACTTTAACAAAAGAGTGGACGTCTGTGGAGCTGCAAGAGGAGGCCATTTGGCAGATATAATTTTTCGCATGTAAATGTCATAACTGATACTTCAATTACCAATAAAAAGTTTTTGAAAGTGAATGCAAATTATGTTTCATTTATTCTTTAAAAGAACCGCGAAATTTGAAACACCCTTTACTTTTAGATACAACTTTAATTCTAATTGACGATTTCTCGTACACAGTCGATATTTATTTTTTTTTCTTTTAAACTAAAATTTTATTCTTTTATATTTGAAGGTAAATTTTAATGATGTGTTTGGCTTTCAATGATGTAAGGACTGGCTATGCGGAATTTGCAGTTGTGTCAAGTGCGACACTGTGTTTAATTATCTGCTGATGATAGCAACTTAGTTGTCGAAACACAAATACAGAATACGAAAATTATTGTAGAAAGGGATTTTATTAACCTTAATTGATTAATTTCATACATGGGATTTTTTCCCGACCATTAGTAGTAATAAAACGTTTTCTTCATATTTAACGAGATTTCGGGAGATATCTTTCCCTTTTCTACAAGATATTTCATTTAGTTATTGTATCTCCTTTTTTTTCTTCAACATATACTACATGATTGATTATTTTTAATATTTATCTGCACATGTATTTTCTTTATTTGAAAATTGCCAATTTATAAGGACACAAGCATTTATATTTTACCTAAATTATGCAGGTTTTTCGTGCGTTTACATGTTTGAAAGAGTTACATTGTTAAAGGTCTAATTTAACATGTGATATTTTCATTTCTTTTATTAAACTAATTACTTTTTCCAACGCCATCAAATAGGCTTTGAAGATAAATATTAATCGCGAATAGACATCAGTACTGATATTTCAAGCCACGTCACTATTTGCAGAAGATTCTGCCTTCCAGTGTAGCTCTATAAAGTGTAGAAAGCAATCCTGATATCAAATGTCCCCGACTTGATCTACCACAGCTGGTACTGCTCCAGTTAAATCAGTTGTCGCCATGCTGTCAGTAAGTAAGGTTGGCGTGATTATAAAAATAAATTTCGTAACGAATTTCGAAACCAAGGTTAGATGACCTTCTACTTGTATTTCCTCTTGGTGAGCTTCTTGCTTTGCTAAGTACTAGTTGTCAATTAATATGGAAGTTGTAAAGCGTATGCTCTCACCAAATGAACAGTATCTGAATGGTAAATTCTTCTGTGCGTATGTTAAGAATATATAAATACCCTTCCCATGCCTCATGCACATTTTGGAAAGACGGACAAAATTTTTAATGATTTACTGATTTGAGGCTAAGTGTAGGTGAGGAGAAAATTAGACGCCATGAGACAAGCTCTCTTAGCAGGTTCATCGATGCCCTTGTTGTGTTAGCAGTGACACCATTCTGTTGGTAATGGTGCCACCGTTCACTTAGCAAGGGCTTCGATGTACCTCCTAAGAGAAGTTTTTCCAGGGCGTCTGATGCCCTTACAAGGTGATTTCGCGCCTTACGATTTCACGATCAGTGGACGACCTAAGAGCTACTATCCATCAAAGAATTTCAGGTAATATCATCAAATACAATGAGAAGAATAATGCGGAAATTTAAGGAAAAATTTCAGCATTTTATGGGAAAGGACGGTCGGCATTTGGGGAATATTTTCTGAATAAAGCAATGGTATAAGTATATGAAGCAAATGGTAATAATTGCTCTTTCAAACTGTGAAATAAATCTGACTTGTAGCTTTCGGCGGTCGTTGTCTATGGTAACTTGGCTTTCAGTCTGGAACCGTGCCCTTTCCACTTGCCGATGTTCTGTTTTCACTTTCACGATATCTTCAGGCTTTTACTGCCACTGTTGCTGTGCCTTGAAGATATCTCATGGAGGTGAAAACGAAACGTCGGCAACACAAGTACCGAGGACACGGTTCCACCTCAGAAGTTAATATGTGTCAACCATGCGAAATAAATTTTTGAATATCTTCTAGAGTTGCTTTGTTATTTACTTTCGAAATGCGGAGTTATTTCCACCGTGCCCTGTGTAATGCGCCGCTCTTAGATTGACAGATTAAAATAGAAAAATTAAGTATTTACCCAAAATTTATATCGCGTAAAAAATCTTTAATTTGCAATGTTGTTCTTAAAATATTCAAATTCGTTTTTAAAATTTTCATTATATACACAGATCTGGTAGAATTCATAGTATTATTTGATTAATTAAAGGATTGAGCTTTGCTATCTAGGCTCAATATTTATTTATTATTCATCTTCCATCAGGCTTATCGTTGTAAGGTTCTGTTTCCGAACTTTTTATTTGAATGTATAGAATACATCTATTGTATTTGCCTGTGTTTAATGAAAATGATACTAAGTCATATAATTATAATAAACTTGTAGATATTAATCTTATTAAGAAGCGTTTACTATTACTTTCTTATCAACAAATTAGTTTTATAACAACCGAAGAAGCTGTGAGGACACTGACATTTATATATAATGTAGACAAATCTTCTATTGGTTATGATACAGAGACATGTCTGTACATAATTTATTCTTAGTTTTTTTGATTGTTCAAACACAACCGTATGGCGTACCTTGGATGACACCAGTTGGGCTGTATGTTTATTGTGTGTAATTATCAAATAAAACATTAATGCCATGATAATTATAATCTCCGTTAACGTAGGAAACGCTGACCCCTAGATTGTTTAAACAATTTGCTAACAGGTATGCGTGTATTTGCGAAAACACATCTAGATTGTTTATACTATTTATCTAATTGTTTAAATAATGAAAAAATTAGCAGGTGTGATATAACAGAAAATATCCTTTGTGTCTGTGCTATCGGTTTAAGATATTTTGACCTCTTGAACAACGCAGAAAAAGGAACCGACACTGAGAGTTAACTCAAACAAAAGTGTTATATAAAGCTTAACTTTATGTTCATTTTGAGTTCGTACCGGAGGAAGAACTTTTTTTGCGAGCTGTTGAAAGTTAGAATCGTCTAATAAACGACATTTAATATACAGAAGAAGATAGAATGAAATTAAATGGATTGATGGATTTCTTATTCGGTTGTCGAGAAACCAATTTTCTCGATTTTTATGCATTTTGAAAGTCATTTTGAAAGTTTTGAATCTTGATTTTCGTGGATTACTCCATACAATTAAACAAAAAAGGACATTTGGTATTTGATGAAGATTTTCTGAAAATTTTCCGTATCCAATTCAATTTAATTATCTCCATCACTAAAAAAGAAAAATTTCAAAATTACTTTTGAGTATACGAAGGTCGGCCTCAAAGTCCTGGAATGAGGGATAGATGGCGCAGTTTAGATTGTAGACTCAACAGTCAAATCAGATCACTACGTCTGTTACTTTCGCTCGTTTGTGGTGTTGAAATTCATTAAGTACTTCATCTTGTAATGCTTATCAGCAACAAAAGTTTATAATGACATGAAGGATGATTTGAAGAACTCGGCTTTTTCATTTTCCATTGTTGATATATGAGTTTATGAATTCAAATGTGGTCGTACAACCGTTAAAGATGCACCACGTAGTGGATGTCTGAAATCTGTCGCTGTGCTAGAAATTGTTATAAAAGCGCATGCCAAGGTGCTAAAAGATCGTCGTTTAAAAACGTCTTAGATACCGTAGGCTAAGACACCTCTGAAGAACGCGCAACATACCTTTTGAATGAAGATTTAGCTATGAACAAGCTGTGCCGAGGTGTACACCTCAATTGCACAATGTTGATCAGAAATTGGTGCAAAAACAAACTCGTTGTGACCGTTTTCGAAAAAAACTAAGCAGATTTTGTATGTCGATTGATGAGACTTAAATTCACAATTATACGCCCGAAACAAAAC
This sequence comes from Dermolepida albohirtum, assembly GCA_031893035.1. Lineage (NCBI taxonomy): Eukaryota > Metazoa > Arthropoda > Insecta > Coleoptera > Scarabaeidae > Dermolepida > Dermolepida albohirtum. The sequence goes on along the minus strand of JAVIWB010001491.1, from coordinate 30,357 downwards.
AACAATCTAAACAAAGGTGGTACAGTAGTTCTCCTCTCCCAAAGAAGGAGATGGATCCTCCATCTGCAGGAAAGGTAAGGGATCCCATTTCTTTGAATGTAGAAGGTATTATTCTTATCGATTACCTTCCCAAACATCATATCATAACAGGCGCATATTACGCGAGTCGCTTGGCAGATTTAAGTAAAGAATTCATTTTTCCTCTAGGATAATGTACCGTCCCACACAAATGTTGATATGGCAAAAATTAACGAATTGGCATGGCAAAAATTAACACCGAATTATTTTGTCCTGCTTTTTAGATCTCCCACGATTTTTGCTTTTGCTTCCTTTTCTATAATGTTGGCTAACAATTCACTTGCATAGTTTATCAGGTAAGGCTAAATATAAGAAGGGGTCTGTAAGTGTTTTTTTACATCGTAACTCTTGGCCGTCATTTTATTCCATGGGTTCCTCCGGAAGCTATTTCCTTCACTCACACATTAACTATAAGCCTTTAAGGGATCGATTCTAAACCACCAAGAGTTTATTGTTGTCATTACTTTATAACCAAACCTCGTATTTGTAAATCTGCAGAAATATCCAAGTCGTTATTCAGTTCTTCCAAAATCATCATTTTTTTGCAATAAAAATAAATTTAGATGAATTTACCAGAATTTTCAAAAATTGGTGCTGTTTTATTTGTATTTGTAAATTAGCATAATTAATTTCATCTATTTCTTTCTAAGCTATTATAAGCGTGTTCCATTCCTTGATCTCGTCGGCATACTTCTTTTGGTTCGTGAAGCATCGTATGCGGAAGAATACGCGAAGCAGAAAGAACACAACTCTTCCTGACGCGTCGCCTCCGTAACAAGAACAACGGGGACAACCACACAACAGCAACGACAATAAACGACGTCTACCACTTGTGCGCCCTTGTGTATCACACACATACGTACCGATGGTCTGACGCAAAATCGGGGAAGTACATAAGCGTAAACTTCCACGATTCTAATCGACATGGGCACGATATGTTGAAAGGAAAAAGATAAGATCTTTCGTGTTGTGTTCTTTAATGGTGTAACGCTGCGGCACACGAGGAGTCGGCCGCGCTGAAATTGAGAATGTCGGAAATAATGGCTTAGTTAAATTAGAAGCACATGTTCGTATCGCCAATAAGTGGAGAAGAAAAGCTACACCGCGATCGGCGGAAATTTTTTTGATTCGCCCTGTGTGATAAGAAGTATAAGATCTCATTAGATGATTAGATTACATTAGCTGTTGATTTGTTTAAATGATTAAAGTGATATCTTAGGATTAAGCAGAGCGGTTTGATTAAATGAACTGCCTTTAGATTTTAGATTGCACTTTTCGTAGTATATACAGTATCATAAATAAATAATAACAAGACTAGTTAATTGCAAAAACTTTTAACTTTGTGTTTTGTTCAGAGTGATTTTCTCAAAGAATTCTGTCCTGAGAGCATCTAGATATTATATTTTAATAAAAGTATAACAATATAATAATAATTGTTTAAACATAGACTAGCGATCGATTCGAAGAAATCACTTTTGCACTAGATGATGTTTGTCCACATCGCACAACAATATTCAGGTGGCATAGAGAATTTCAAAGGGGAAATTTAACTGTGGAGGATGCTGAGAGGCCGGGAAGGCCACGAACGTCAGTTACGGAGGAAAACGTTACTACTATGAGGAAAATGCTTGACAAGGACAAGCGAGTGAACTACCAACAGATAGAGGGTACTTCAAGCCTAAATACAGCAGTAATTCGTTCGATTCTGCAGGATCATTTGCACGTGAAGAAACTTTGTTCTCTCTGGGTGCCGCGTCGACTGACTGAAGAGCAGATGACACGACGTGTGACTTGGTGCCGGGAGATGCTAAAAAAGTTTAATAAGGTACAATCTCGGTATGTGAACAACATCGTGACAGGTGACGAGACTTGGCTGTACTATTACGATGTGCCGACCAAAGCTCAAAACAAAGTTTGGGTCTTTGATGATGAGGACACACCCGTAGTTGTCAGAAAATCCCGATCTGTAAAGAAGAAAATGATGCAACCCAAAGTGTGCAAAGCAAATTTGCGTTCTTCCAATATTATTTATTATCAAATTAAGAATAAATATACATAATGCCAAAGATCTTATTGTAAAATCCATAATAAAGCTAACAATACAAATTAAAACAAAAATAAATATATTAAAGTTTTCTATAATGTCCTTTCTCTAGGATTTTGCCACTACGTACTTTATACAATATCTCTTGCCGTTCCTTATTTTGATACTCGAATCTTTCTAAACTAGCCTTTATTAGAGTGTTCCTCTCGTCTATTATATCATTTATTCTCTTCGATATAGTTTCATTAGACATGTACTTCAAAAAATCAGATTTCGGCATACGAAATACCTCAGATATTTCTGTAGCGATAACGTTGTTCTCTGCAGATTCACATATCAAGGAAAGTTCACCAAAGCACTCACCGTCTTCTAAATGACAAATTTCAGCACCGTTCCTATGGATTATTGCCACAGTTCCATAGGAAATTATGTACCAATATTCTACGGGATAACCGGCGTGTATTATAACGTCATTGGTTAAGTATATGTCCAGAGTTAGTCCACCGATAATACTACCTATCATACTCTTGGACAGTCCCTTGAAAACGGCCACTTTTCCTATTAAATGTTTGCAGGTGTACAGTTTAATTTCGTAACGTAAATGTTCGGATAACGTGGACAGGATCGACTGTTCGCGGAAATACCTTTTCTGGAAACGATATTCGTAATACATTTGCAAACGTACGTTAATATGTAGAGGCATTTTCTTCGAACGCAGATAATCGTATATCTGTCTCATTAGCTCCTCGTATTTACTCTCTGACGCGTTAGCGGTGCCTATAGCTTGTAATACAATAACAATTATATAAGCATAATAAATAGAACCGATGATCATGATTATGGAAAGTATAACGTAATCGCCGATCGACTTTGTATCATAAATTCCAGCACCAATCCGGTAGAAATGACACATGGCCATATGCAAACACCATATATATTTTGTCGTTAACGTGACGTTATTATATTTCCTAGAGAGGGATGGATGAATATGAGCTTCGAACATCCATGATCCATCGGATTTTTTGAATATAGTATATATGTATTGTATTACGTACAGTAAGCAAGAACTCCAATGCAATAAAAAAAAAGAAAACGCTATCATGCGTATAATCTCGTGTTGAGCATCGCTGATTCGTAACAGGACAGTGATGTGACGGAAATACTGCAACATGGTCAACACTCTGGGATATATCATGAGATGTTTAGGTAGAAACATCAATTGAAAAGGTGAATCCTTCAACTGGGATGGTACGAAATATATAACTGGTACAGCTCCTATAAAATCCGACCAGAAATAGCTCTTTATATAATTGACGGCTATTAATTTCGGATCCAGAATGATTTCTTTTGTTTGGTGTTGGTGGTATCCAGATATAAAACATAATCCTATGTTTAGCATTATCAGAATGTCCGTACACAAATTCACTGCTTGAACTCCGGAAATTTTAGATACCAATGAGTCCCGAAACAAGAACGTGTTCGACATTGGACTGAAAAGGAACGTACTGCAAAACACAAAAAATAACACAACCTCTCTATAATAAGAAAACATGCTGAACGGATGTATTATGTACGATGGATAATTTGAAGTGTGCCGTCTCCTTTCTGTAAGTATAGCCGCCATGCTTCTGAAATGGAACTTTGTAGCTTCGTGTTTCTCGGATACTAATAGGTGTTTTCTGAAACTTCTCCATGACTGTTTAATGTATGATGTGTTTGGTGGTAGTTTCGGGAGACAGCTGGTCGAACCAGTTTGTAAAAAACACTCGTGATAGTTTTTGAAATCTCTCATGATTAATTGTCATTTCTTGACAAGTGCGATTTTAACTGACACGACCACCAGTTGCTATGGAATAATTATGCTTTTTTTATAATTCATCTAATTCATCATTTCGATATTTCGAACTTAAAAACGCAAGTTAATCGTGGGTTTTACAAAAAAGAACAGGAAAATAATGTTACTGCAAAAGAAATGAAATTTTTGAAAATTTCAGGAAGGAAAAGAAATTTTTGCAGGGAAAAGGATGAACTCATTAAGATAATTGATTGGAAGGATTCGTTAGACGTATTAGGAATATTTGTTCTTGAAAATTTTAGGGCGAGCATGAGAGCTCATGTTCTATTCAAAAAAGATATTTTCCTGGAGGTTGCGCTTAGACAGGCACTTTTTATGGCATATTTTAATTCTAAAAGATATTCTACGAAGATTTTCTTCCCTATATCTAAATTCGACAATGTTAGAGATATAAGATGTATAGGTATAAGTATTTGGCTATAAAACCTGCGTTTTTCTTTAGCACATTTTGGCTATAACACTAATATTTTTGTCGTCGCTCATTTGTATTTGTTATAAATTATTTGTAAATTTACTTCAACTTCAGCGTATTGGAATTTTTTTTGACTTTCCTTAACGGCAGTTGCTTCTTTAGGATGGAATTGCAAAAGTACAGACTCAATTTTTTGGAAATGCGGAGAATAATAGAATGCTGCCGTTAGCCATGTTCCCCAGGGTAAAGGGATAGACTGTGGAGGTATGGGGATGTCGGGATATTGCCTGTGAAATTCTCAAATATGTTTAAGGGATTTGTATCGAATCTTTTCGTCCACAAGATACAAAGCATGGATTTTACATATAACATGTAAGAAGTAATGTCTGAAGTGAATCGTCTTTAAGAGACCGACCTACACATATGAATTTATAAATTTAGGTGTTGCGCTGAGGATCTCATCTGAACATGAGAATTGATAGGGAGTGAACTGAAATATGCCAGGACATTAATTTTATTTGCTCCTACATCTATAAAAGGTTTCGGTCATGATCTAATAGATTTCAGATTCCCAGATAGGATGTACTAATTGTTATTGTTAAAGTAGATAATGTATTAACGAAATATTTCGATTTTACCAGGTTAAAACAAACTTTTAGTAATAGCGGGTCTGCCAGTCCGTTAAGTATTAATAAGAATTATTTTAATTATGCTCTTTATTAAATGGTTAGATGTCGAACAGTCGTTTTCTGCACCTAAGAACATTTATTCCTTACGACGAACACGGTTATACGAAGAAACTGTGGAAACATACTTGGTGCTGTAAATATTTAACCGATTTTATCCACTTTGTGCATCTCTATACTCAAAACGCTGCCTAAAAGGATAAGTGTTTATTTGCATTTATTATCTGCTAAACCCTCGCAACCGCTCGCAGTGCCAACTCTACTTTTATTGATGTAATCAAAATCACCAATGAATAATGAATAATCAAGCTACTAGAGCGTATAGACAGACGCTTGCGTCACGGCTATTTGCCAATTAAAAGAATGTTAAAAGGAATCATTCTAATTTTAATAACACCCTGTCTACTACATATGTTTCACAGATATCACTGATCATTAGGCAGACTTGTGTTATTAATAAACGATTCCTATAGCGTTTATCATACCATTTCGATACAGAAAAATAATGAATTTATTATTTTTCTGTATCTGTATGTACCAAGACCAGATACGCTAGAGAGGCCTACTATAAAATAATAATTACTTTAACCCATTCCTTATTTAGTTATTTAGTGTACCTTCTGTAATTGTTCAGCTTTGAAAACACATTCCCGGATTATTATTGTAAGTCTTAATTTCAATTATATGGTAAAAGAATGTTCTGTTGAATAGTTCATGGTTAAAACGTAGGTATGAAATTATTTCTGCTTTAACCATATAATTGTAAAAGGAAATCCTAGATTCTTATACAAATCGATTTTTATGTAAATCTTTTTTTCTTTCACGACTTTCATGAATCCAGATCGCGCTCCCCGAGCACTTGTTAAAGAAAATACCATCTAAATGAAGTTACAACGGACGCAGTCCAGATGTATGGGAACAGAATAGTCGACTGGTCGCTAGAAATATGTCCATTGATCTTTTGAATTCAAATTAGTTTAAATGTTGAAGTGGAATACGTCAGAGAGAGTAGGAGTCGTCGCTGAGAGAATAGGCTTCCAGTTATTCGAGTGGGATGCAACATTTTACTTATAAGCGATGTAAAATGCTAATTTGTGTGACAGAGCAGATAATTTAGAATACTAGGTTCATACGTACATATATATGTACATATATACATATATATATGTAGTGTTGTATGGGCGATGCATGGTTGATTTTTCTCTAGTTCTTGCGCTTTTGCTATTAAGGTTCGAGACAGACTCGCTGGTATTGCTATTTTCGTTTATTTATTAAATGGAGAGAATGCTGAGAAAAGTAATGTTTTAAAACAAACAAGGCAGTTATAAAAAATGCAATTATTTCAATTGCTATTAAAGTAAAATTGCGTTTTGTATTGTATGTAATGTATGCTGCTCTGTAACGCCTTCGAATCAAAACAAAATAAAATTGTATATAAGGACATTCATGTAACGCGTAACAACAGAAATCTCCGTAATAAGATAAACTAATTACGTACTTCTTCCACATTTCTTTAATAATTTTTGTGTAAAATGATGACTTTCTTTCTACTTCCGATTTAATAATTATAATAATAATAATAATCTTTAATGCCCAACAGTTACACAGACCATTTACAGGACATAATGCACTTAAGAATAAATTTAAAATTGAAACAAAAATAGGTGCAGTTAATGTAATGCAGAGAAAAATAGGAATCCAAATATCAAAAAAATATATACACACTTATAATAATGTAATCCAAGTCATCCAAAAAAAAAAACTGAACCAATAATAATAGATGCAAATTAAGGAAAGGGATCCTCGTATAATACATTGGCATTTCTGGACATATGTACCAATGGAGCCTTGTAGAGAACATTGGTTCTTGCCCTAGCTATTGAGAAGGTCGCCGATGGTCTAGTGTCAAAACTAGGCACGAGGAAATCAACCTGGGACAACAGCACAAAAGAATCAATAAAATTATTTATTAATTTATAAAGAAAACCACCACTAGCTTTCTCCCTGCGTATACCAAGAGAATCAAAATTGTGCCTAGCAAGCAGACCCTCAAACGTCGAACTAAAGGCAGAATAATGTCCATCAATCCTGTAGGATAAATATTTGAGGAACCTGGTCCGAACAAGAGAACCGTAAAGAACTTTCAAAATGTGCAAACTACCAAAACCCCTGCAAGAACGAATAAGGAACCCAAGACTTCTGGAAGACGATGAAGTTATACTACTCCAACGAACAAGACTCCAAGATCTTTGAAGTTGTGTACTCTAGATATAATGGATTGCCGAACATTGTAGTTACAGTAAAGCGAAGTATCACTTCTACTAAAAGAGAGAACAGCACATTTGTCGATGTTGAGCTTTATCTGATTGTGGGTACACCAATCGTCGATAATACATAGATTTGATTGAAGGTAAATACTGTCGTCAAGTGAATTAATACAGCTGAAGATCTTTAGATCGTCGGCGTAAGCTAACACTCTGCAGTTAAGATGTTCCAAGAGATCATTAACGTAAATGTTAAACAAAAGCGGTCCCAAATGGGAACCCTGTGGGCCTCCAGAGGAAATATCGAAGTGCTTAGACGATTAATTATATGATTTAATCAGAAGTAAACAATTTTCTTTTTCCAAATAAAACTGAAATTATACGAAGGTAAAAAAGTAAATTTGCCTTTTTATATACAACAATAACTGTTTTTAAGAAATTCATTTTATAAGATTAGTTAAGTGAATACAAACATAAAATGTAGATTTTTAAATCAATTACACACCATACATGTTATACATTATCTATCATACATGGTTGTGCTACTCATGATATTGTACTCTGCGTCTAGTAATTGTGAAATACGTGAAATACATATGTATGTATATAAATATATCAGAATGTGATTTGAACAAATTTTTATTATTTTAGAGACGTGTTTGAAGGAAAAAGAAAAGGACGATTTTGGATAATTTGAAATGTTAAAAACTAAAAATTTCGAACGAGAATTTTATAACTTTATTTATTTTTAATTATATGATTATCTAAAAGGCCTGTTCAAGCAATTAGCATTGGGAATTGCAAGTCATGTATTTATTCTTTCTGGATCAGTAATGAACAACATGCTTACGATGCCCACATAATAACAAAGAAGAATTAGTGAACAATATATTTTGAATAGTTTTCATCTTTATATTTAACCTATAAGAATGGTATTTCTCTTTTCTAAAAACGTTAGAAACTGTACGGTTGGAAATGCTTAATTGTTCTTTTTCTACAGAATAACTGTGGCTGCTCCTCTACGAGGGTGGTTCCATAATTACCCGGCCTAACCTAGAGATGGCGGTAGTTGTTTGAAAAATATCACTGTATTAAAAAGTACACAATCTATAAAGCATATGTTTCAAGTTTGAAGACGTTGTTTAGTATTCGTTTGGCAGTCGTCAATACTGAACGTTTTCAGTAAATTTGTAAAAATGGAGAAAATTGGTCATCGTTACGTGATACAATACTTTTATTTGAAAGACCTCAGCCAAACCGATATAAAAGCTGAACTGGAATCTCCTATGGGTGAGTCTGTTCCTTCGTTTACAATAGTGAAATATTGGGTAGCAGAGTTTAAACGAGGCCTTACGAGCTGCCAAGGCGAGTATCGCAGTGGTCGACCAATTGAGGTGACGACTCCAGAAATGGTGAAGAAAATCCACAAAGCGGTACTGAATGATCGTCGACTGAAAGTATGCGAGCTAGCAGACAAAGTAGGCATTTCAAAAGTGCGGTACATCGCATATTATCTGAAAATTTGGACATGAGAAAGCTGTTTGCAAAATGGGTGCCGCTTTTGCTCACACTCGAGCAAGAACAGTGTCGTGAAGAGTGTTCAGCGAGGTTTCACAGCAACGAAGCAAAATTTTTGCGCCGTTTCATAACCTTGGATGAAACATAGGTCCATCACTTCGCACCCGAGACAAAAGAACGATTAAAACAATGGACTCAAAAGGGAGAACCGGCTCCAAGGAAGACGAAGACCGTTTCATCTGCAGGCAAGGTCATGGCATCGGTTTTTTCGTATGCGCGTGGAATAATTTTCATTGACTCTCTTGAAAACGGAAAAACTATCAACGGCGAGTATTATTCGAACTTATTGTAACGTTTGAGCGAAGAAATCAAGCAAAAACGGCCGCATTTGACTAAGAAGAAAGTGTTGTTTCATCAAGATAATGCACCAGCTCACAAATCCGTTATTCCAATGGCCGAATTAATTAATTAAAGTTTGAATTGCTACCACATGCACCCTATTCGCTAAATTTAGCCACCTCGGATTATTTTCCGTTCCCAAACTTGAAAAAATAGCTCAATGGTCAAAGATTTTCCAACGATGAAGAAGTGATGTCGGCAGTTAATGGCTAGTTTGAGGAGCAAGACTTATTGAACATCGCTGAGAAAAGTGTATAGAGCTGAATGAAAAGAGATTATATTGAAAAATAAATATATTCCTTTCCAAAATTGTTGTGTTTTCTTTGCTGGGTCGGGTACTTCTGGGCCTCCCTCGTATAAGTATGTAAATTAAAATATTCTGTAAACGTGTATAATATTCGATAGAGTGTACCGACAACGTCATAGAAATGACACGTTAACCTATTTGCAAACATTTCTAACAGTAAATTAATTGTATATCATATAGAGTGACTCAGCTTTTTTGATATATTCATGTAGATAATATAGGCGATGAACATTACCTTGTGTTATATGACTGCTTTAGCTGCTTATACTGTAATGGATTAAACATGTCTCATGTAATTAATTTAAGTTATAATCCAAGATATATACACTGTGTTCTAAAAATAAGAAATACACGTTTTTCATTTACACGATCAGATAAAGTGATAATGATGTCAAAATTAATTAAACACTACCGGCTCTGACGGATCAATAACACAAGTATACACGGTTTTGGATCTTAGCAACCAAAAGCTGTTTCTAAGGTTATTTAGGGCGCCGAATCCGAATCTGCACTCCGTTTTTTGGTATTGGTTCTAGTTTTCGAGATATTAAATAAACACATTTTTTACAATTTTTGACAATTTATTCATTAAAAAGTGTTAAATTAGAAATGAAGAGAAGTCGAACTGAGTTGCTTGTACTGTTTGGGATATGTTTCACGCATTAAAGTCCAACAGTAGTCGCTTATCATGCCCTCGTCCCAAAATCCTTGGTATCGTTTTTCGATTTTCGCCAAATCTTGGTGTAGTCGTTCTCCTTGCTCGTCGCTTGTATCACCCAAGTTTTCAGGAAAAAATTCGAGATGGGAATACAGAAAATGTATTTTGAGAGACATTCGAGCTGCAATCTTGCAATAATTTTGCAACAAACTGTCGATTTTCTTCTTGAAATCAGGAGATTTGACTTTTGTATGAGTGTCAAGATATTTCCACTCCCGATGCGAGCAATTCTGATTTTTGTTTCGATAAATTCAAATCACGAACCAAATCACTGAGTTCACTTTGCGAAACTAAATGTTTTTCCTCCATGTTAAAATCGCTTCCACTGTTTGTCGGTGATGAACTACAAGTTTCCATGGAATTTGCACTCGTACCTGGACAAATTCGCAAAGGATCATTGCTCGCACAGGGAACTGGCTTAGACACTGATGCTGCTTCAGGATATTTATATTTTGCTAGTTTTTTTGCATTTAGACCGACGACATTCATCAAGCAAAAGTAACAATCATCTACATGATTTTTCGGCTCTCTCCATAACATTGGCAATGAAAATGAAAAACATACTTTTTTAACGCGTGACCATAATATTGTGCTACACGCCTTACAAAACAATTTCGGTACCCACGGCTTGTGAGTGTTTGATACAGAGAAACCAAAATAATAAAAATATGCATTTCTGATTACATTAGTAATAACTTTGCCACTTTTTCTGATCATATAACATCCGCAAACATAACAAAAACACTTTGAATCAACTTTACAATTCTGTCTTTGCATTTTTATACGTTTTGGATTTTAAAAAAACTTTAAAAATACAAATTAAATAATGTTTCTTGCGACGTCAAAGGCTGACTGTCATTATAATAGCGCAGTGCTGCCAACATGCGCGAACTCACAAACTAGAACCAATTTTGAAAAACGAAACCCGGATTTGAATTCAGCACCTCAAATAACGTCAAGATTTGTTCTCATCTGCTCTGATTCAAAAGTTGACCAGAATTTGTAAACTTGTGTAATGAGGGAGATTATGAAAGAAAAAACTTTTTGACAAAAAATTATTTTGTTTTTTGTAGCTCATCACATTTGGTCCACCGATATTCAAGTTTTTTTATTTCTTCAGAAAAGTGGCTTTATAGAATTGTTAGAAATATATATTAATTCCATTGATCACCTCCTTATTTAACCCAAATCTCTTTGCTACCAAACCAAGTTTCCGAAATGGGAAAAAAAGTCCAAGCGGTCTAAATCAGGCAAGTAAACTTAATGCGGAAGCAGTTCAAAGTCTAGTTCATGAATGTTTGCCATTTAAACAGTAGAAGTGTGAACATGTGCAATAGCCTGAAAAAAGCAATTGCCTCTTCTTTAAGTAGGGCGTTTTGCGTTGTATTGTATTGTATTCTACAGTCTATATAAAAAGGACGCATAGTATTTTCGGTGAAGACAGAAGTAAATTTTGTTGAAAACTGTGATGAAGTTAATAATCAAAAAGGACCAAAAAACCTTTACCACATTAATATTTGTATTCTAGATACATATTTCGACAACGAGGTTTCATGTGTTCAACGCGGTGCTTAACACGCATTCAGAAATAAATATTTTTAGTTAAAAAAAGAGGCCATTGTTTGTCATTAAAGATGATTTATAAACGAATATTATAGTCATGCATTGCAGTGAAAGAAAAATTACATTTGTTTATAACAGCAAGTTCAGAAAACTAACACATGCACCCTCAAGAACAAGCGATTTTATAAAACATTTGGGGGAGATAATTGATAAAGGCCTCACGTGGAGGAAGTTTGCATCGATCCAGAGATAGAGGTTCATGACCGCTAGGAATGTTATGCTGCCCATTTTGATCCATCCAGCCCTCGCAATATTTCTAACAAGTTGTCCCTTTACAAGCAGTTTCTTAGGACTCTGCTTTTTTACGGCGCACTTTCTTGGAGCACAATCGCCAAACCCGTGGTGACCCCGTGAATAGACCCGGATGTCTGAAGCATCTGATGGGCTAGGGACGTGGACTGATAGCGCTTGGCATTCTCCGGATTTCGATCGATTTTGTTTTTACTTACTTACTGGAAGTCCACTGCGTCGTTCATCCAATATACTGTTCCGGTCACGTGTAAGCACAGATGACCATTATTCTGTGGTTGCAACCGATGAGAAATGGTCTCACTTTGATTCGTTCAATAAAAATGGAGTCTTATTGTCTCCACTTTTTCCATGTTTCAAAACAAGCTAAAAAACAACTCACTTTTTATTCAAACAGCAAGCGGTCTTGTGATTGGAATGAATACAAAAGTTGGCAGATACGTTTTAAAATATTGCAAAGTTAAAAACTAATAAGATTTTTTAGTAGTTTTGTCAATTTTAGTTAAGCTTACTAATTACTGATCAGACCTCGTATATCATTTAATACTTTAGGTGCATTTGTATTGAAGTTAAGGATACTATAATATAATTCGATTACAAAAAATTAAATAAAGTCGACAATTTTTAGCGACGTTTGGAATTAAGACACTTTCACGTTTTTCTAAATAACAGTGTCCAACTTAACAAAGGAAATAATTCGAGCAGACCGCATCAAATGTGACAAAATAGAGATGTCATTTGAACGTTTGCGAATACACCAATTTCGCCATCTCTTGTAAATGTGTCTCACGCTGCTTTAACAGTATATGTTTACGCAAAACGGTCTCAATTCGTGTCGGTCTAATACAGTTGTCGGCCTTGATGTTCTTTGATAAATATCAAAAATGTCCATCTTTTTTGCCCACTACCACATCAACAAACAACAAGAGAACTTCACAACACAGACTCTACAATTATTCAAGTCATCAACTAAAAATAGAGCTCGAGTATTTTTAACACGAAAACTCTTTCGTGGTGGCGATGGCGGTGATACAATTTTCTTTTTTCATCTTTTTGCCTCCGCTTTTTTTTTATTATATTTTTCCCCTTCATTTGTTCGAAACCCGCAATGGCGGTTACATTTATCAACAGGTTTTCTTTGTTGCAATAGTTTGTTTGTATGTGTGTATATCAGCGGCAAGCTCGACAAAACAGGTGAACCTATTGTTTTAGCGAAACCTATACTTAGCAGATAATGTTCTTTTGGAATCAAGTCATCATTAAAATTGCGTGTCTTTAGCGAAAATGAGAAATTATATGAGGCTTTGTTTAACTCAGATGTTTATGTTGGATTCTTATTAATCTCTTTTCAAGTATATTCTACTTATCGGAGTAGTTAATGGGTAAAAGAATATTTATACATCGTATATAGTAACTATATATGTACATAAAAATAAATTGCCTGTAGTTAAATGTTAAAACGATATATTTCCAGTTTAATCATCAGTAAGATGTTTAAAAGATATTAAAGATGATGGAAATGCAAAATAGAACTATTTTCTTAATTTTAGTAGAACTTTAAAATTAGAAATAGAATGAATAAGTAGGTTAAGTATTTATTCTGTAATTTTACCTATCTAAACGCGATATATTTTTCAAATATGATGTACAGAAACTTTTATATTTTCAACATTAAATTAATATTAATATCACCTTAATAATGCGATATATTATCAATTCTTCTAGAGCGAGGGATACAGGCGTGTGCTTGATAGTAGAGAAGTAAAATAAAATAAAAAATAGTTTTATATAATTTATGAAACTTGAAACACACTCTTAAGCAGCGTTTTTAGTGTAATCACAAACAGGCTAAGACTGGTTCAATATTTAAAATATCAGATATGTTTCCACAATTGTTTTGGAAAATCGAATTCGCCGTGAAGAAACAATGTTCTTATATGAAGGGAACGGCCGTTCCACATCTAGTGATGTAAAATTTGTATAATTAAATTAATGTTTGTTAATACTTAACGGATCTGTAGACACTCACTGTCGCTACAAATTTGTTTCAATGCGGTAAATTCTGCATCTTTCTTTAGCATATCTACTTTGGCTATAACATTCATCGTTGCTGATAGTATGCATGTAGTTATGTTTGTACAGTGCCCAGTATTTATAGAGAAACCACCAATAACAATGAATAAGTTATTAACCAGCTACTTCAACTACTTCCTTTATAAGTATTATAAATTATTTGTAAATCTGTTTCAACTTCAGCATCTTGGAATTTCTTTGACTTTCCTTGATGGCAGTGGCTTCTTTAGTATCAAATTGTGGAAGTACATTTAAATTTTTGAAAATGTAGAAAATAATAAAATGCCGTTTCTCAACATGTAAGAATCGGCTGGGAGATTCGAGAATTCGAGGAACACTGCTTTTGTGTTTGAATTGTTCTGTGTAGCTTTTGCAGGGTTTGGCCATAGGCTACCGCATTTACGGCGGTTCCACTATGCATGAAGTCAACCAACAAAACACCCAGCGTATCCCAAAACACGGACGCTATGCCATGGTCTTTCGCTGGAACAGAGTCTGTTGAGCCTAAAACAGGAGAGTATGTATCAGGTTGTTACAAATGTAATGTCCGTTTTTTCCTTCAGTCTGAACTGAATCGCACCTGTGTGAAGACGTGTATGTTTTTGGTGAAAATTATTATTGTATTTGTAGAAAGGGGTATTTATTTTGAAGTGTGTACCTGTTCCATTTCTTGGAAAGATTAATACACCTGTCCTTGTCTCGCCTATGGAAATGCAGTCGGCAAGAGATATTCGGACAATTTACCTCTTTCAATTTAAAAAGGGATTAAATGCAGCTGCAGCAACGCGAGAAATTAATCAGACGTTCGGTGAAACCACGTGTAATGAACGCACATTACAGCGATGGTTTAAAAAATTCAGCGAGGGAAATTTTGATTTGGAAAATGAGCCTCGCGGGTATGCCCGTAGCACCGTTAATGACGACGAACTGCGTGTAGAAGTTTAAAGTAATCCATCGACAACGGTGCGTAGCCTTGCAGAAACATTTCAAGTGTCCATTGCCACCATTAGTCGTCACCTTTCTTCAATTGGCAAAGTGAAGAAACTCGATCGATGGGTGCCGCACCAATTAACGGAAGCCAATAAGCTCCGTCGATTAGAGGTGGCTACCTCTTTGGCTAATCGACAGAAAGTTGAACCGTTTCTTCATCGAGTGGTAAGGTGTGACGAAAAGTGGATACTTCATGATAATCGGAGACGATCAGGACAATGGTTAGATCGAGGTGAAGCACCAAGACAGCATGCACGAGCATCTCTTCACCCGCGAAAGATTATGGTGACTGTATGGTGGACCAGTAAGAGTATTATTCACTATTCATTTTTGCAACCTGGTGAAACCACCACGGCAGCGTCCTATTGTGCCGAACTGGAAACTATGCATGGAAAATTGAGCCGCTTGCCGCCCTCACTAGTCAATAGACATGGACCCATACTTCTTCATGATAATGCAAGACCTCATGTTGCACGACAGACAATCCAAAAACTTTCGGAATTTGGTTACGAAATTCTCCCTCACCCACCTTATTCACCTGACCTTTCGCCAACTGATTTTCATTTTTTCCAAAGTTTTGACAATCACTTAAAAAATAGGGACTTCCTTGACCGGCAGTCTGTAATAGCAGTGTTTGAGCAATATGTGAGCCGTCAAAACCTAGATTTCTTTTCAAAGGGAATTTTTCAGCTTCCAGGCCGTTGGAAACAAACTATTGATGTAAATGGAGACTATTTTGCAGAATAAATATTTATATTTTTTTAAATTTAGACTTTTTTTTATTCATTACAAAATCGGACATTTCATATGTAACAACCTGATAGTTCTCCACTCCATGCTCTATTGCTTCGATTCGAGCGTGACATGCGAAACTCACGTTTCGTCTCCCGTTACGTTACGACTCAACATGGTATCATCTTCTTCGTTATAACGAGACAAAAAATTCAGGGAATATTCAAACCTTTTGTTTTTGTGGTCCTCCGTCAGGAGTTTAGGGGCCCAACGGGAGCACAGTTTCTTAAACTTTAACTTTTCAGAAACAATCTTGTACAGCACTGACCTCGATACTTCAGGAATGTCGTTTGAAAGAGTGCTTCTAGTAAAGCGTCTGTTCTGAAGCATTTTCGCTTCAACTAAAGCCACCATATCGTCTGTAATCACTGATTGGCGACCGGAGCGGGACTCATCATGGACGCTGTCGCGGCCAGCTTTGAAGTCTCTCACCCCCTTACGCACACGGCAGTAGCTCCGTAAAGTTCACACATTCGCAGGTTAATGTCTGCAGCAAACATGTTTCTTGTCGACAAAAAACGTATCACTGACCGTACTTCTCACAGGGTGAGCGATTCTTGAACATTTTACAGACACAAAACAGACCGTACAGGTTACCTACACAGTTTCAACTGAGCACAGTTGCTCCCAAGGAATGCCGGAACATGACGCAAGCACTCGTTGCGGCGCGCACACCACCCATTAGTGTATACAACAAAACGGCCCTTACTTAAAAAACACGCCTGGTACATTAGCCTAACCTTAGATCGAGCTTTTTAATTGAATAGCTTCGGAATATTAAGACCTTAAATACTTCGAAAACATCAGTAAATACTTAGGTTTATGAGCTTATAACAGAGAAAATGTGCAAAAATAATAAGGCAAAATACCCATAAATGTCAAACAAATTTATTAATAAAGTAAACGAAAAATAAACTTGTATGATGTATGCAAAAACATATTAACACCTGTTCATAGTTAATAGATCAAGAACCCTGAAACAAAAAACAAATAGAATCGAATAAAATAGAGATGATCTCTGTGAAATACCGGTTCCATATATGATAATAAGTTGAAGACCTCTTTGCTCATGCCAGTCCACTTCAACGCAACCAGAAAATTAAATTTGGAACATAATGTATTCAATTTCTTTTTTGAATTTTACGATTTTATCTTCTGCGAGTTATTCAATCGCTTAATAGGTAGCAATTTGTCAAAATTATATTTATTTAAATCAGAAAATTATGCTAATTTTAATAATTAGTTATTTGCGCACTCTATAATTTGGTTTCGTAATAATTTTTTTACCAATTTCGTTTCTTTCATAGCTTGTATTTCACGTGAATGAAGACGTGTCTATTATTCGGGAAATGATCTCGAATATATTTTATCGTTTTTGTGTTTATTTTTTACTGCGTTTCATTTGATCGCGCATATATCAACACACACAATGCGCGCGCACACTCGTATATGTAGATAGACATCAAAATAGTGTAGTGTTATTATAGATTATGCGTTTTTATGTAGAGGTCACAATAACCGTCAACTTTAACGACCTATTAGTAATTTATTGTAGCCAATTGTAAACCAGTTTCATGTTCATGCCTCGACTATTATTTAGTATTAAATGATTTAATGTTTCTAATGTTCCACTACGTTTCAATCGTCAGTTATTAATTGTGCGTCACTTATTCGACCATTCCTAGTCAATTTAATTTTTTTTCTACCAGTTTCTTCAAGCTCTTCTTCTTCTTCCGTCTTTTTTTCTCCGTTTCTATTTTCTCTTCTTTTTGCCGAGATGGTGTAATTGCGAGACGTTGTTAATAGCTAAAGATGATGCTCTTTCTATTTCTTTTTTCTATCGTTCAATTGAAAACGTCTAAGACAAAAAATGTATCTGCGTTGGTTATAGAGGCACGGAATAAATGAAAGACGAGGAACGAAGAAAATTCTGCTGGTCGTTGATTCGTTACACCTGATTAAATTATTTACAATTGCTTAATTTCATGTGAAGTTTTGACGTCCAATTCTGTCGTGTTATACGTATGTTTTCGACTGGTTCTATTCATCTCTTTTTTTTTCACTTCTGTGTTTATCAAGTTGTAATTTCGAATGGTAATTGATAAATGAACACATTAGCCGTAAAAATTGATCGAATTATACGCCTCATTTCAAGGTTTTTATTTAATATATGCTTGTTGTTGTTAACGACACTTGTTTATGTGATCTTACTTATGAGCTATTTGTTACCGAATTTTTATTCAGAATCTAAATATCTTTTTATTTTAGTGAGCGCCTTAAACGATTATTGATATTAGAAATTAGATAAAAAAATACAAGGACCTGGAGTTATGTAACAATTTATTATAATTCAACAGAATACTAGCAAACTAAAATAAGCATGACTTTACAAGTAAACGTAAAGATGGTATTTTCCATATAAATAACGATTCTCAGAATGATTCGGATTACGAAAGTGGATGCATATATATAAATCTTTAATTTAAATAGCGGAAAATATCATAAATTATATACGTGTTCATCGATAGTTAGAAACACTTTAGGAGGATTTTTCTTATAAATAACAGTAAAGAAAACACAACAAAATTAACATTACAATTTTGCAATTACAAATACACATTTTTTACCTACATTTATCTATTTATGTGTATAAGCACTTAACTTGTTTTAATACCGGTGGTTCACCTTCGGACCTCTTTCACCAAATGCGTTGATCCGCGCACTCACTAATTATTGACTATTGAATAATATATTAAACGCTGCCTATCGATTTCCTCTTGCAGGAATCAATATATATTTTTTTCACAATTCGATTTACAGAAAAAATTACTACTACACCTAGTGTCAGACGACACACAGTCTCTGGACAGAATGACCTATCGTTCAGATCTAACTCTACCTCTTTTCTTTTTGAGCTCTTAGGCTCATCCGTCCTGATTAAAATTCCCCTGAACATACGGATAATTGTTTTATTATATGCACGTGCTTTACACCTGCAGAATATCTGACATTTGCTTATAAATGCACATGGTAAACTGAGTTGACGGTAAGGGCTGCAATGTGTCACAATGTGTGGATCACTGGAACAAAAATTTAAAAGTAAGAAGCTCTAGAGTAGTTCTTTTTAAAAGAAGGTCATCAGTTTGAGAAATCCAGTAGCGTGGAGAGAGATCTTCAACCCCAATTTCTTACATGATTCACTTTTACTAAAACCAAAAGACTTACTTTCAGTTTTGAGTCAGGTTCACACAATTCGAAACACTATATGCCATATTGTGCATAAGGAATTGACCATCATAGAAAATTTATCATTCATTCTATTAGTCATTTTCAAAAAAATAACTAAAACAAACCTTCTATACAGTAAATTTGTTTAATATAAATACTACAGCAATAATTATATGTACATATGTAACTGAAAAGTAATCATAATAAAGATCAGTATGACTATCTTTAGCAAATATTACAGTTCTCACGCATTTGGGTAAACCATTGAATAGTTTTGACAGAAATTCTTGTGGAATGCTATTTCATTTTTCTAAAAGAATATCGAAATTGATTAGTAGTCGTATTAGTTGCGATCTTTTCTGCTTGGTACGTTCTAAATAACCCATGTTTGATAATATTTAAGTCGTCACCAGACTAAAGTTTGTATTCCTTGCTGCTTACTTTCATATAAAAGGGCAATTTTGACATAAACGATTCCTAACATTCAGGAAAACAATGAGACTTTAACAAAGATCGTCGAAGCGTTTTAATTAATAGTGTTTCACGTCAATTAACTCGAGAGCAGGCCATTATAATGAATTATAACCAATCGATCATAATACTATATTTGCATTTCATGAGTAAAGTTAAAAAACTGGGTATTTGATTGCAGCTTGTTTTGAGCGAAGACAACAAGAGTACTCATTTGTGCCCCAAATTAAAAAAAAATTGTATAACATTCAGTTTTCTATTCTTCAATCCTAAAGGAATGGTTGCAACACGTTCAGTATAATCGAAGAAACAAGCGATTATTTTCTTGTAAGTGCTTCGAGAATGAACAACTTTTGTCGGACTCAATTCATTTTAGAATACGCCAACCATAGATTACTGCCTAGTTTCCAATTCATACGAATATATTCAAGTTTTGTTAACTGTTTAGATGTTGTATACGTATTTTGCAGTCCTTTAGTCGAATTTCTTGAGTATTTCCTTACAAACTAATAGGAATCTTTCTTTGAGCTTCGGATAAATTATGCAAAATACTTCGGGAACAGATTTTCTTCATAGCTAAATGATCATGCAAAATCGAATGTATTGTAGTCTTCGATATGTCTTAGAATTTTACTATCTCACTGTAAGTCACATGTCGATCTTCTTCAATCAAGTGACACACAGCATTGTCGTTTTATGGAATAACATCCGATTTGGTCGACCTTCACTCAATTTATCATTGACGAGCGTAGACGAAATTCTACAAATCGAACTGTAAACAGTCTTTTCTGATGCTGCTTCATTACCAAAAGTTAATCGAGACGATTCTATGCATTATTGTTGAGCTGGGTCTCGTCATAAATTATTCAACGAAGACTTTCACGCAAAATTTTCATTCTTTAACAAAATTGCTTTGAAACTGGCACCGTTTTCACAATAACAAATGTCAAATTTTACGAAAATAGTAATGGTACATCTCAATAACGCCAACTAGTGGTCGTTCGTAAAAACGCACCCTAGATGTAATGCATTTTGGGTTATAAATGCAATAAATTTATTTACTGCAAATTTGACTTTTAAATTCGTCATACGTTCCACTTGTATAATAATTTTGAGCGAACATTTTTTCGCAGAAAATCGGTGAAAGTCAATTTCTTGCAGCTACACGTTTTCTATTCAACGCCCAAAAAGCTATACAAATGCGATAACAGTAGTCACGCTCATAATAAATAGAGAAAATTCATCATTAAAGATGCAACAGTATATCCCACTTTCCAAAAAGATAACAAACGCTAAAAAGCAGCACAATACCTATTTAGCATTTAATGGATCATTGTTTTGCAAATGTGAGTCGCTGCTTACCTCATACTCTCTTCGTCACCTGTTTCGTTACCAGCCCGCCATAATTCGAAGCGTCTAATTTCGAACGCGTAATGACAACCATTCATCACGCGTCAATTATACGAGAAGGAGGTTATAAATCGATTTAGTATTCCTCATGGGTTCTTAACCTTTCCACGTTATTCCTCTTCTATGCGCGAACCTCTAGTAATGGATGGGGAGGCAACAAATGAAAACAGGGGGAGGGTAACGTCGGTGTTTGCGTACAAATTGCGATTCCTCACGTGCAACGGCGCGACGGACATTTAGTTTTATTGCGCGATCGTTGTTCTTCTATCTTTGCAGTGTTTAAATGCCGTTGAGAAAGTTTGATGTAAAAGATGTTCGTCTTTACACCGCCTGAATAAAAAGCGGATATTTACTTAAATGCGGAAAATGTGTTCTGAATTTTGTTTGAAATCTTATCATAAATTTGCATTTGCTCTTGTTCGATGTGGCAAAAGAATATAAAATACTTCCTAACATTACCAAAAAATCTATTGTTTGTGATTTATGGCCGTATTGTTGTCACAAAATATTGAAGTGCACAAAGAAACATTGGTATTCGTGGTATTAGTATGCCTGGGGATTTTTTTGATTAACAGACTGGCAACACTGGCATAAATAAAAAATTCTTTTAATGAACTGTACGGTATTAGTAACACGTTGACGAACATTTGCGTGCACAGGCGTCAAAGCCAAGTTTATAATGTGACACAACTGCGCAATTGATATTCAAAATTAAACAATCGTCTTGTGGCACTTTTAATATTGTTATCTAAATGTGTGGCTACAGCGTTCTACAGTTCAGCCTTCTATCCCGCTTTCAATAGTTTCATCAAAATCTGCTCTGTCCTGCACTAGCCTTTGAAATTTAATACCTGGTGACAATAAATTATTTAATCCATGCCAGAGGTTATTTATACCAGTTTATTGTCGAAGCGGCTTGAAAAGGTTTATATTGTTGTTTTAGTAGATTGGAATTTTTGTTGATAATTTCATTAAAATAGATCAGGATTTTCCAGATATACAATTTAATATTTATTTATTATCAAAAAAACGCGACCGAATTTTTATCGAAGATTTCCTTTTTAGCTTCTTTAGTTTCGAAAATGATAAATGCGGGCGCCCCATTGATTTTGTAATTGGTTTTAATGTTTGAATATAAAAATGAAATTAAAAAATGGCAAAAATTTTTGAGCAGCATCAAGACCTTGTTGCTTATCTGATTCAATGTGTGTCTGATATTTACGAGTATCTTATATAGAATTTTTTGTAGCTCATTTTTTTATCAAAACGTAGATGATCTTCAGAAATTTTTTTTTACTCTACCTCTAATAACGGACGTTTTCTATATTCTTGTTTCAGCAGAAGTATTCTAACTCATCCCAGATGTGTCCTAACAACCTGCCTTTTCAGAATTCTCAGTACCTGAATCATAATAGTTGGTTTGTTGAACTTAGTTCCCCTATAAACTTTCCTTAAGACTTCTCTTTCCCACATTTCTAATTCGTTTTCATCATTTTTATGGATCGTTCATGTTTCACAAGCAGATATAAGGATGGGTCTTAATAGCGTTGGGTACCATCTTATCTTTGAAATTCTGAATACGTTTTCGTCCTCAAAATTTTTTTAATATTTCTGTAACTCCATTACTTTCAGCTAACATTTTGCTTGTTGTTAATCTCAGACAATTAATTTGTTCCACTTTCTCTATGGAATAGTTTCTACTTTCTACACAGTCTCTGTCATTATCATTACCATGAATTTTGTTTTCTTACTGTTAATTTTTTAAGCAATATTCTCTTCTTTTCTGTTTCATAGTAATATTCTTAGTTCCTTCTTGAAATACCATATCGTCGGTGTTAGCCAGACACTGATGTCTACTGTATTATATCAAAACTTCAATTCTTATAATGCTTTCCTTAGAATTACTGACTATACTGACTGAAAAGGATTTTAGACGTTGGATTACCTTGTTTCAGTTCCTTTTTCATTCTGAATTTTTCTGATGACAACAAGTGTTATTTTCGTTTTTATTCTTCTCATTTTCACTAAACTCACTTTTTCGCTATTCCTAACTTTCGCATTGCGTTATATAATTTTTCTGCCTAAAGTCGATAAACAACTTAAATTTTGCTCCATATAAATTTTGCTGTTGTCTTAACCTCTATGCCAAGGAAATAATAAGAAGTAAATTAAATAATACAGTTTAACAAACAGTAAGTTTCTGTACCGTATAGTAAATTGTATTAAGGAAATGTGGAGAAATAGGATATCTGATATTAATTCGCTAAACATTAATTAATTAATAAATACGAAATAACATACAGAAACGTAGAAAGCAAACAGAATTTACAAGCACCAACGACTTTAATAGCATCCAATAGGTTGATGACGCTTTATTTAAATTTCAAAGCAGTAGCGATCTACAATATTTGGAAGACGAACTACGCTTTAGATGCAAAGTTTGCGCCAGGCATCTACATTTAAGTAGCTCTAAGATTGTAATCTAGGCCCTGTTTTACCAGCGTTTGTACATTAACCTTAGAAATTCCAGAGCACCTAGTTGATCCGGTCACCCCGTCGGACATCACTTCCTCTAGCATATTATGTATCTTTATCTGTCTTGACAAATCCACTTTATCCTTGTTTTCTTGGTGAAAGCATCTTGCCTTGCATTTTTATTATCTTTTCCATAATGTTCTCATGAGTAGTAAGGGAAGTAACAGTTCGCCCGATCGGAATCCCATTTGGCCAAGTAAGGTTAAGTACAAGAGAATTGCGCCTGGTGCCTTTAGGGGAACGATAATTATGACACATCTCTTAACTTAGCTCGATTACCTCAAAATGGTAATTTCCGTACTCACACGTAAGCTGCATGCCGTTGAGGAGTTAGCTAACCCAACGTGGTAATTGCTGAATGAAATAATAGAACTAAGAAAACGCCATCTGTTCCAACGAATACGTAAGCACCAAATTTGAAACGTACATTATTTTCAAAATAAATTTGTTGACGTAACCCCACAAACGGGAAGCTTCATAATCAAAAATGAAATTTTAATGATCCTAATGAGATTAAACTACTGTTTTTATATGAGTTTTAGTACTTAAGTATGAATGCTTGTCCGTCCTCTTTTGTTCATTAAAATATAACACCTAATGCCGAGAGGAAAGAATGAAAGAAAGGGCACGCCATCAGGTAAGACAAATTTAATGATCATGCGTCGCAATATTAATGGTCGGCGACTGACTTTTAACCTCGTCGATAAAACAGGTGCTCAAGGAGGTCGATTGCAGAGTTACCTCCGTGCTGCCGCTCGATCGGACGGTCGCTCGTACGAAATAAAACGTTGTTAACACATCGGGGTGTCGCACACCTGTACACCAGTACTACAATGTCTTCTAGACTGTCGTTTGTCTTTGTTTACTTTGGCGCGATCACGTCCGCTCGCGAATCGTGGACGTTCCATCATACCGCTCGTGCATGAAGCCGTTCTTGCTCGCTACCCCGTGTGTAACGAGAACGTGCCTCACAATCGGCGTCGAAAAGGAACGATTTCAACAATTTCAACACGATTGAAGACCAACGACCATTAAATACCTTGAGCGAGCATTTGAAACGGTTGGGATTAGTGTGTAAAAATTGTACGAACATGAGCTTATTAAAAGTCACATAAGTGAACCAAAAATATAAATTTATAATAATAAGACATAGATTGCAAAAGATATAAACAAAGCGTAATTATAAAGGTACCATATAAAAAAATGAAATTAAATCTTAGTAAATAAGAATAAACAATAACTTTACAAATGCAAAGTTGTCGGCTCATCTGCGATAGAGAAGCTTAACATGAAACATTCCCTCTAACCTAGGAACTAGATTAATTATTTGTTTATAATTAGTTGAATTTAAAATCACCAAATATTTAGTCTTGTTTAAAGGCGATTTAATGTTATTGTAGCCATCTAGGTTTGGTAACAGTTATTAAAAAGTATTCTTTTGAATAAAATAAATTTTCTATTGAAAAAAGATTGGTTCAAAATGAAACCAAATCATAGTATAACAGAATAGGAAAAGGGACTGGCGTAATGAACACATGCGCGAACTATGACGTAACAATTACGTTGAATGAAATATTTACTGCATCAATGGCGTAAGTTTTCGCAAGTTGCAAGTCGTTATTATTATTATTAAAAATGGAAAAGTGGAAGAAACACTCTTAACCGCCTAATTTATTACAAATAGTGAAATTATAGTGATTATTCCTTATACAAGTGCATAGGTTTAATTCACCTTACGAATTAAATAAAACGTTATGGAGAATTTGAACGTTCTAATCTCTACTTCTAGCCCTACATGAACACTTACCGGATCATCCTAAATGATTTATTTATACAACCATGCTCAGATGTATTAGACACCCCAGGTAAAAACCCTTATTCTCGTTATTATCCAAGTCTGACGGAAATTAACCGTAAAAATAGTTAATGGTATTTACAGAAATGCGTTTTTGAATACCCTAGTTAATCCCCTATTGAAAAGAATAGGTGGAAAGGGGAAATTGTGGATTTTAGAAATTTAGTGTCATTCTAGCAGTGTGTGAGCAACGTGCGTTTGTGAGTTTATGGTAGAGATCAATTAGATTATCCTATTTTTTCACGTTGTGTCAGTTATTTGTTAAAGAAAAATGCCTAAAACACGCGAGTTGTCGGTAGGGGTGCATTCCCAGAAGTTATCAATAGCTGCAATTGTAAAAAAAATGTTCGCGATGTGCAGTCCGTACAACATTTAGTCGCTATCAGGAAAGTGGGTCGTTTGTTAACAGACCAAAAAGTGGCAGAAAACCCTGTACCTCGATTAGAGAAGACAGAATTTTACAAAGACTGGCTCTCAGTGATAGGAAAAAATCGTCGAAACAGTTCGCCAGTGAGCTGAAACAGCGTTATTGCGTAACAGTTTCTGCGCAAACAGTGAGAAGGTGTCTCCAGTGTGCTGGTTTACGAGGCTGTAAAGCGCGACGTAGACCGCTTTTAACTGACGCTCATAAAAGGAAGCGGTATTTATGGGCCAAACAACATGAAAATTGGACAATCGATTCTTTGGTCTGATGAATCGAATATCGAGGTATGTAAGTACATCTTCATGACTAATATTCTTATCGTTGTATGCAATTCAGTCTACATGTAACATTAAACAAAATTAATCCTGTCTAAGTGCTAACTTTCTTCTTTTGCCTGGCAGCTTTGGGGACTACCTGGGACGCTATACGTTCGGCGTGGGCAAGGGGAAGTTTATGAACCACAATGTATCATTCCCACAGTAAAATTTGGAGGTGGTAGTATCATGGTTTGGGGTTGTATGTCTGCATACGGTGTTGGAGAAGTGTACCTGTGCGATGGACGGATGAATAGCCAACGCTATTTAGCCATATCGGAAGAAGTATTAGCACCGTCTGTGCTAAAACTATTCGACCAGGATATTCCACAATACATTTTTCAGCAAGATAATGCGCGCTGCCACAAATCGAGAGCTGTAATGCGTTGGTTGGAGGAAAACACAGTGGAGGTATTGGATTGGCCGCCACAAAGTCCCGATTTGTCGCCCATTGAAAATTTGTGGCGTATCTTAAAAACTAAGATCACGGAACATAAATGCCTGTCAAAAGCAGAATTATCAACAAAAATTCGCGAAATATGGGCTGCAATACCACCGGCAGAGTGTTACAATTTAGTAGCAAGTATGCCTCGACGAGTGCGAGCTGTCATTAAGGCCAAGGGCGGAGCGACAAAATATTGATAAATTGTACTATATTACTAAATAACATTTTGTACATAATTTTCACAACAGTTTTATTTTCCTCACCTCTCTTTTGACTAAACTATATAAACTATATATGTATGTATGTACATAAATTCGTAAGGTGTCTAATACATTTGAGCATGGTTGTATGTAATATTTAACGTATATACTCCACTTAATGAAGCAGAAGTAAATGACACCTATTACTAAAGTAATTAATTTTAATCCCACAAAGAAATGAAGAATGAATACAAATTGTTACAACTATTACAACTAATAATACACACATTTAATAAAGCTAGGAGTTTATTAATTATTGGGTCTGGGAAAAAGTTCGTGGCGTTTTTTCAGTAAAATTCAACTGGTCCCCGCATGGCGCGTGGACGAATTCATTTAAACCGAATATGCTCCATTATTATCGACAATGTTTCGCCATTTTTTTGGTAGATCCATGATCCCATCGGTGAAAAACTTCTGTGGTTTCTGGTCGAAAAACTGAATCAAGTAGTTTTCACAGGCTTCTTTTGAAACCAACTTAATTCCATTGAGAGAGTTCTGCAGAGATCGAAACAGATGATAGTCAGAGGGTGCTATATCCGGGCTGTAAGGTGGGTGCATCAAAACTTCCCAACCAAACTCTCTCAATTTTTGACGGGTCATCAAAGGAGTGTGTGGTCGGGCGTTGTCATGATGGAAGACAACACCTTTCCTATTAATCAATTCGGGCCGTTTTCTTTCAATCGCCTGGCGTAATCTCTCTAGTTGTGCACAGTAGAGTTGAGAATCAATCGTCTGACCAGTTGGAAGTAGCTCGTAGTGGACGATTCCCCTCCAGTCCCACCATACACACAGCATCACTTTTTTTGGCGTCAATGTTGGCTTAGCGAACGCTTGTGACGGCTCACCATCCTTTATCCACGATCTTTTACGCTTCCGATTATCGTACGTAATCCATTTTTCATCTCCGGTTATTAAACGTTTCAGAAACGGCTCGATTTCATTCCGTTTCAGCAGCGCATCGCAGATGTTAATTCGGTCCATCATGTTTTTCACGCTCAACTCATGAGGAACCCATACGTCAAGCTTTTTTTGTAACCAGCTTTGTGTAAATGGTTCAAAACAGTTTTGTGGTCAATGCCTAGCTCCATGCCAATATCGACACTGCTGATATGCTTATCTTGTTGGACTTTTTCAAGAATTTCATCAGATTTTTCAGTGATTGGACGACCGGAGCGTGACTCATCTTTCACATTGAAATTTCCAGAACGAAAGCGAGCGAACCATTTCCGCGCAACAGATTTCGATAAAGTACCTTCACCGTACACAGCACAAATTTTATCACAAGCCTGCGCAGCGTTCTTCCCCTTATCATAATAATATTGCAGAATATAGCGAAATTTCTCATTATTCTTCTCCATTTTCAAGTGCGAATAACTTTCCAACCACTGCACCGATTACAATGTTTCTACGCTCAAACTAACGTTCGGAAGGTCATCTAAAAAACGAGCCGTCGGTGGTGTCGCTGTGACTTGTTGTTCTTTAGTTATCGGCAACCAATGCCATCTATCGGGAAAAACGCCACGAACTTTTTCCCAGACCCAATATTTTGCATTGGTGAAAAATATTGTTTTACAAAATTAGTAAGAACAAGTTACTTTTCTTACAAAAAGAATCATGCCGTAATTAACACAATGTTCACATTCAAAACAACAAAATAATAAATGAATTCCATAGAATATTTTGGAAGTTAAGTAACATAAAAAAACATGATACACTATAATAAGGATATTAAATACTGTTAAATGAGCAATGTTTTAATTCAAATGTGTTTCACTTAATGGTTCTATTCCAGAACTATCACCAAGTTCTCCATCTAATGAGCCTGTATTCAAGTTGAAAGAAAATGTGCCTAGTCACTCACCTATCAAGTATTCTTTGTGAATAAATTCACTTTTTTACGTGGTCACAGATGCTCTTCCATTTGCCAATAATTATATTAAATGCCAAGGGAAAATCTTGTGAAACGAACATACAGTGTACATTTTGGTTCTCAACGGTACAGATCGCGTACGGAGTTTGTTTTCGTACAGGTATTTTTCGCCGTGGTTTACCAGGTGCGACACTTTGCAATTATCTGCTGATGATGACAACTTAGTTGTCGAAATGCGTATACAAAATTACGAAAGTTAATGTGGAAAGGGGTTATATATCAACCTTAGTGATTAAAGTACAATGTGGTTTTGTACTTTAATAGAAGAGTAATCACATATATAAAAGTTTTTATACATGATTAATCATTGTAATTAAATAATGTTTTTATTATAGTTGAATTTGATGGAGCCTGTGGTTGATTGACTTGATCAATAAGGTTGTTATATAACCCCTTTCCACATTAACTTAACACTTAACACAGTGTACATCTTGGTTTTGAGCGGTGTGAATTGCGTACGGAGTTTGATTTTCGTACAGTTGTTTTTCGCCGTGTTTTAACAGGTGCGACACTTTGAAATTATCTGCTGATGATGACAACTTGGTTGTCGAAATGCGTATACAGAATTTACAAAAGTTAATGTGGAATGGGATTATATAACAACCTTATTGATCAATGTTTTATTAAAATAATTAATAAAAAAAAAAAAAACCTCCCCGGCGGGGAATCGAACCCCGGTCTCCCGCGTGACAGGCGGGGATACTGACCACTATACTACCGAGGACCATATTAAAATAAGTTTTAGTACATAGTTTTCTTGAAATTCTAGATTAAGTAAAATTATTAGTATTTAATTTATTAAAAATATATATAATATCTATAAAATAAATAATGTAAAGAATATTAAAATATAATAAATTTCAATTATTCCAAATTACAAGTGTCGAGTTTGAAAGAATTTAAAATTGCATTACTTTATTTTCAATTGTATTGTATATTCTTTACCTTTTTTTGCAAATTTATTAAGAAAAAATATAGAAATGCTTATTTTCAACCTAAATATCAGAATAGAGGAAAATATAACGGCATCATAAGTACATTTTTCATTATTTATTTCACCTTATTCTTTAAAAGTAAGTATGCCATAAACTGAAGAAAAGATAATTGTTCTTTTTACTATTATTATATATACAGTTGTTTCATTTCAATTTGACAGTTATGGCATGAATTTTTTCCATGTTGATACCTGGAATAGCAAGTATTTTATCACCTATTCTTCTTTATTTGC
The DNA here is from genome assembly GCA_031893035.1 of Dermolepida albohirtum. Lineage (NCBI taxonomy): Eukaryota > Metazoa > Arthropoda > Insecta > Coleoptera > Scarabaeidae > Dermolepida > Dermolepida albohirtum. The sequence continues at coordinate 249 of JAVIWB010001491.1, read as the reverse complement.
CTAAAAATGTGTAATAAATTTATTCGTAACTATATCGAATACTAGTGACGTAAGTACCAAATTAGAACGAAAGAAGTGTGTGTGTGTTTGTGTGTGTGTGTGTGTGTGTGTGTGTGTGTGTGTGTGTGTGTGTGTAAAGAGGCGTGAAGCAGAGATCACTGGTATTGAAACAAAATAAGTGCTTATATATACATAAATAGAGAGACAATGTGAGGTAACAAATTGTATTCGTAATTGTAAAACTGTATT